>CM024516.1:41678829-41832956 GCA_014182375.1 Eucalyptus virginea | reverse complement strand
ACAAAGAAGAAACCGAAACGAACAAGAGGAAAAGCGAAAGAGAAAATTTGATCTAACCAACTAATTGGCATAAGTCCTGGATTTAAGAAATCCTAGACTCGCTTTTTATTTTTTATTATTTGACATGAAGACGCTTGGATGCCTAGACTCACTGTGTGCTCCGATCTCCACGTGCCTAACTTCAATTGGCAGCTGGTGGCGAGCCACGACTAGCACGGCGGAGCACGTAGTGGCGAGGGAGGTTTACGACCTCACCTCAGCAACGCTGCAAGGTGCAAACGAAGATGCAATCAACAAAGAATGATGCAGAAGCGTGCGGGCTGGATGGGCCTGGCTCGGTCCCAATCGGACGGGGAAGGACCTAATTAATGTAGGCCCTTGCTCAGGTCCACAAAGATGCTTTTCGGCTGGCCCTTATGGCTCGGGCCGAATCTGGGTGGGCCCTTGTGGCGCTGGGCCCATTTTAAAGTCTACTACCAATTACTCTAATTTATTGAGTAAAAATATTTAAAATTCAGGTCACTCGATAAGAACAAAATTTCTATTAATGAAAAAGGTCTTAAATGAATTCATGAACTTCATCACCAATAAATGAGTTTACCACTAGCTATTGCGGTAAGCAAAACCTAATGGTAGTTTCTAGTCGTTTTTGACAAATAATAGAGTTCATGGTAAATATAAATTGTTTGATAATTACTGCTTCTTTTTAGCATATACAAGTTGATCTTAGTCAACACACGAGTTGTTTTCTTATAAAACTAACTTGTTGTTGCTAAATATAAGTTCTCTTCGTCATTTGGTTTAATAATAGTGTGGCATTAGTGATGATAACTATAATTTATCGAGTAAAAGTTTATTTGAAGTTATGTTCACTAGGATTGAAAAAGTGTACAATGAACATTTATCACAAGTTCATGGCCTTTGTCATTTTTGTGGAATAGTGCGAAAGCTAAAGGATCTGATCAATTAATTAATTAATTAAAAAACAAGAGTAAAAGTAAAAGAGCAAATCTGATCTAACTAATTAATTAGCATAGGGCCTGGATTTAAGAAGTCCTAGGCCCATTTTTCCAAAACATGAAGACACTTGGACGCTTAGACTCATTGGGTGCTCTGATCTCCATGTGGCCACCTTTGATTGGTGGCAAGCCATGACGATGTGGGCGACATATGAGGCGTGACGCTTTCACTCGAGTCCGACGAGAGATGCCGGACGCTCATCGGTGCCACCGCCCATCCTTCCTCTTCATTGTCTCCCTCCCTCTCTAGTGTTTATCATTTTAGATTTTTAATTTTCTTCGTTGTTTTTATTTTATTCCACGTCCGTAAGTAAATCCAATTACTTGATGGAAGGCATGAACAAAAAAAGTTTTAAGGACCTGATTAATCAGTTTTTGTTCTTCACCTTTTTCTATTTTTCGGATTTGGCAATTTGAAGTTCTTCGAATCAGAAAGTGTCGGTTGTTTGGTCGCTCAGAAGAGAAAAGAAAAAGAGTCGAAATACCGAAAACGACAGATGCTCCTAGAACTCCAATTTATTTATTTGTATTTATCTTCGATTTTATTTTTTTTATAGATTACGTAATCATCGGCCAGCTTGTCATTATAAACTAATCAATTTTTCCAGGTCGCAGATGGCAAATTTTTCGTTGTATTTTTTCTTGGGTCGTCTCTTCCTGCACTCGCACCTCTTCCAAGAGTTTACTCGTGGCGCAACGGCGTTGAATAGAATAATTGAATCTTGATGCCTCTTGATGTCTCCACTTTCATCTTATTAAACCAATTATTCATTTGAATATGAGCGTCCTGTTCTCTATTCTTGAACTAACTCTTTTCATTTATTCAGTAAAAGAACTTTAGTGATGGAGATTTATATAATTTTTTTTTTTGGTTGGAAATTTAATTACAGGCCGTGCCGTTGTACCTCTCTGAGATGGCCCCATACAAGTTCAGAGGAGCAGTGAACATTGGGTTCCAGTTATCCATCACCATTGGCATTTGGTGGCCAACATCTTGAATTACTTCTTCGCCAAGATCAAGGGCGGCTGGGGATGTCGCTGCGGCGGAGTTGAGTACTCACGGCTCGCGACTGGCGACTGGCGACTGCTCTCTAGTCTGCTTTTGATGTCTTGTGCCGCGCGTGTAAGCGTGGGGTTCTGTTTATGTCGTTGTCCCGGGGATTCCGATTTCTTAGCTGGAAATGAACTTTCGTGACTGGAGAAATGGCGAGAGATTTATTACATCATCGGTGCGTTGAGAGAGTACTGATTCCGAAATTTTGTTCTGGCAGAGGAGAAGAAGAGCCAGTTGATAAGGAGAAGTGACATAAGGAATATAGCCATTGTCGCGCATGTCGATCACCGAAAAACGACTTTGGTGGATTCTATGTTAAGGCAAGCTAAGGTACGGCTCGAAATCGCTTTCTAATCTGACTGCCGGCAGCGAAGCGCTCCAAAGACTCCAAACATTGGTCTTCGGCAGTTTTATGTCTGAACCAGGAACACGTTCTCTTTCGAGTGGAATGATATTTTGCCCACTTTGGTGGATTCCTACTAGTTGACCAAATTTATTATATCAGTCAGCTGAAACTTGATCTTAATTAGATTTACTCGCTCAGATGAATCCATATTCATTTGATGCATTTGAAAATGAAAAAGAGAATCTTATTTCTTATTATCTAATTAATATTAAAATATTAAGTATTGATAAGCATATAATTGAGAAATAGATCAAAATTCTATATCACTATATGAATCCTCATCTTCTATACTATCCAATATTTATTGGATATTCTACCTTTCTATATTCAATATTCAATTCATATGAATCCATATTCATCATATTCATCATGAATAGCTAATAATGAATAGTTCTTATTAATAGAAAAGATCCCAAGAGTTTACTAAATTCCTATGCATGTACACTTCCTACTATTTTTGAGCCCGCTTAGCTCAGAGGTTAGAGCATCGCATTTGTAATGCGATGGTCATCGGTTCGATTCTGATAATAAGAACAAGTGAATCTAATCTCAGGTATGAGCAACAAAGTCTATGTGAACACGACCGGCTCATACATCTGGCAGCTATTTGGTCGTTTAAAAACTTAGACATCATCATATAGGCTAGAACTTATTTGAGTGCAAGCATCATTTTGATAATAGAATTTTGGGAATTGGGATGAAACCAACAAAATTACTGGGTTTTATTTTGAACATACACTTAAAATGACATGAAACAAATTGCATGGGGCAATTGGTACTGTAGTGGTTTTAATGGTTTCTCTGGTTTTGTTGGGTTTCTCATAATACTTTGATGGAAGACAGGCTTATATTATCTAAATTGGGAAAATCAACTCCGGAAGGGAATAAAAAATAAAGGACATTCATTCTCCCCTAAAAAGATTCACATTGTAAGGGCTAGCAGTTCCGGTTGCACCGATTTCAGAAGACAGTGCTGAGTACCGGAAACAATTAGCCGATAGCTATGGCTTCAGGTAAATTGGAGAACCTCTTCCTGAAAATGTTACGCTCAAGGATGTTATTGATTCACTTCCCAGGAAGGTATATGCTTGACTGGCTGCAGAATGTGCTTACATGTACTCTTATCCATGAAGCATTCCCATCTTGTCATATACGTTGCTAAGACTGTTTATTTAGATTATCCTTTCCACTTAAGGATGTTGTTTTTGTAAAGGGTGAAAAAAAATCCAATGATGTTCCTAGTTTGAAATTTTAGCTCCTATTGTTTTGGAAACAGTCCTCAAATAAATGAACAATTGTCTCTTTTAATACTACTACATTAGCTTTTTACTAAGTGATTATAATATCAGCTGCATCTTGGTCATCTAGGGCTAGATGGTCACAAGAAACTTTCTGGTATAGCCGAAAGTGTTACACCTTTTTAGCAAGTTTTCTAACAATTATTGCCCTCTAATTTCATTGAATGTTTTTGAGATCAACGATGGGAAAGCCTGGACTTCAGTTTTGATATCTGTTACTTCCTATGCATTGGGGTTGTTCATGATTTCAAAAGCCCCATGGTACCTACTCCCTTTGGCATGGGCATGGACAGGAACTGCTGTTACTGGGGTAAGCTTTGTTTGCTATTTTTCTTCTTTGGTAAAAAATTCCCTTGCTTGTTCCTCATATGGGTTGTCTTTTCATTCCGTAACATATGTTAGATTAACTTCCTAGACAGCTCTGTTTATCCCTTCTTGTTTTTCCTCCCATTTTTAAGTTCTTTGTTATAGGGCATGATTGTGCTCACAAGTCGTTTGCGAAGAACAAATTAGTGGAAGATATAGTGGGAACGCTGGCTTTCCTACCGTTGATATATCCTTACGAGCCATGGAGGTTTAAGCACGACCGACATCATGCAAAAACTAACATGTACACTCCCTTTAGATTTTTCCATTTGATAATCCATTTTAAATACCTTTTCATTTGAAATAAAGGAGTAGATGGTCCTTTAACAACAAGCAGAACACTCTTGTGACAGTATATTCTCCCTTGTTTTTTATCAAATAGTCCACTTTAAGGCTATCTACTCTGCATAATCTACATACTTCAAGACCCTTCTTTACACTTTGGATATAGTGAGCAAATGTACATGAAGACACTTGTTTGCACTTCGCACACTCTTTCATGTTTATGATGTTATGTTTTGGACACATTCTGCTTGCTTCTTCTTCTTCTTCTTCTTCTTCTTCTTCTTCTTCTTTTTATTTTTTACTGTCGTGAGAAAATTCCCCTTGGTTAGCATGCTCACATTGTCGTAGTTGTCTGGATAATCTCCTCTTCATTGCCTTTATACAAAATTCATGATGTTTTTCTTCCCTTTTTTCTGTAAATAATAGGTTGTCTGAAGACACAGCTTGGCATCCTATTTGGAAAGAGGAGTTTGACTCTTCACCTCTTCTGCGCAAGGCAATTATATATGGATATGGCCCAATTCGTCCTTGGATGTCTATAGCTCATTGGTATGTATGGGACTATTATTTCTATTTAGATGCTTGTTTTCTCGCTCTCCATGCCTGTGAATTCAAAATATCAAATTGATGGTGGCTTATTATAATTCTTATTTGTTGCCTTTTCTTGTAAATGCATTAATCTTTATCTGACTAAATGCCCTACTAGGTTGATATGGCACTTCGACTTGAACAAGTTCAGACCAAATGAAGTCAAAAGGGTGAAGATCAGTTTGGCTTGCGTTTTTGCTTTTATGGGGATTGGGTGGCCATTGATCATTTACAAGGCTGGCATTTTGGGGTGGATTAAGTTCTGGTTGATGCCATGGCTGGGCTATCACTTTTGGGTAATGATCTTTTTCATCTGCATTAATGTATGCTTCGTTGCCCTTCTTTACTGAAGACACCAATAATTCGTTGACGAGTGATACTCACAGTCATAATAAAGAAAACTTCCATAAGAATCTAGTGGTTTCTCATCTTTTTGTAGCTTTTGATCATTCAGGATATTTGGTCAGAAGATCATAGTCGGTCATTATTGCCAAGTGCAGCTGAGGACTGCAAAACCTCAATCTTAGGATTTGGATTGTCTGAAAATTGCAAGTTGTATAATTACGAGCTTTCACTTCAAGCTTTTTTGCTCTAGTAATTTAGTTGCCCTGGCTGTTCAAGTTAAGGTGTCCACTGCTGAATGAGGAGCAATCTGTTTCATGTTTATAGTTGAGTACTTTCACAATGGTCCATCACACGGCACCTCATATTCCTTTCAAATCTTCCAATGAGTGGAATGCTGCTCAAGCCCAGCTGAATGGAACCATCAACTGCGATTATCCTAAATGGTAAACTTTTATTTTCCTAAATTACGTGCTCTCTTTTGCTCGCATCTCAGATATAAATGAACCATCGATGACATGATGGTGGCGGCAATTGTAGGGGTGTGCAAAATGGACTGCCCGAACTGGGATTGCCCGGATAAGATCGGACTGACTAAAGATACTTTTTGTTTTATTATTTCTTCAAAAATATCAGTAAAATGTGAATTAAACACTATCTCAGTCCCGTTCCAAGTGGTGGGAAACAAATTAATGGGAAAAGGTAGTGAGAAAAAATAAGTTACCAGTTCCAATGGATCGGACCAGATTGATGGTTCAATCCGATTCTTGGTTCTAGGACCAGCTACTTCGGTCCCTAGTTCCGAATTTTGGAAATCGATCCTCTCAGTCCTATTCCCTGTTGGAACCGGACCTGACTGGGAACTAATCACCCCTAGGCAATTGGATCTTGTACCTCTAAACTTTAACACATTTGGCATTGCTTCTGGGCATTGCCATGCAAAAATGTGTATCAAGAAATTTTTTCATTTTAGAAAGTGGAAGATGAAATTATTATCAAGTTCACGTGGTTATGGGCGGACTAGCTATCTTAGCTGACTGCACACTTTAGAAGAAGGTTTTGTCGGTTGCTTTATCTTAAAAATTAATCTAAGTTGACCTTTGGGTGCAAGGATGAGTAGAATGATCAAAAAGCAAACTGTGATGCTCCTCTTGTGCAGGATTGAAATTCTATGCCATCACATAAATGTTCACATAACCCATCAGATATCACCAAGGATTCCGAGTTACAACTTGCGTGCGGCTCACAAGTCTATACAAGAAAACTGGGGGAAGGTGAGCTGGTTTTCGTCAAGTATGTTATTCTGGCATTCAAAGGGCCAGCTAGATTAGGATGATTCGGAACAAGTTCCCTTTTTTTCTCTTGTCATGAGTAATCGGTGCTTGAAGTGGAAGGGAGTAATAAAGTCGAAACTAAATTTGGCAAATTTGAGATGGTTCCTTGACAAACTTGAGATGGTTCCTTGATTTTAGCGTTTGGTGCTTCAAATATTTGTAAATGCAGAGTGGTCAGTGTACTGCACATTTGCCTTGTGACCAGTGGTCTCGCTGTTGTCGAAAAAAGCCCATTTGCTAGTCTGCTCATTTTGATTTACATGTCGTCCACAGTACTTAAATGAAGCCACATGGAATTGGCGACTCATGAAGACGATCATGACGATGTGCCATGTGTATGATGAAGAGCACAACTATGTTGCATTTGACCAACTGGCGCCTGAGGATTCCAAGCCAATTACATTCCTGAAAAAAGTGATGCCTGATTATGCTTGACAAGATATATTTATCGGACTCTGGTGATCTTCAGCTCTCTCTCTCACTGGTGGTCTTCTCTTCTTGAATTAACCCGACAATAGTTTATCAATCATTAAGATGATTTTGCACTTGTTGAGTTGACGCTTATCCATATTAGAGAAGAAAATGTTCTTGTGAACTTTTTTGGAAGTTAAATTTTCTGTTTTGTCTCTAGTATGTTTCAGCGTCAGCATGATGACAGATTATACATACTCTTCCATGCCAACATGATAATTGCGGTCCTCACTGGCCACTTTGTTTAAATCTGGTGAGGTGAGCGAACCAGCGGTCGGCAAGGGTCAACGGCCGTCGTTGAGGCCCTGTTGGCCTTGAAGGAAAAAGAACTATACTACAAAAAAAGAAAAAGAAAAAGAAAATATAAAAATAATAAAATATTCATAAATTTTTTTTGAAAAAAAAGTCGCAACAGTTGTCCATATTAGCATTGATCATGTTATGTAGGACAATCGACATCAACATCATTATCTTTTGGCTCGAATTAGCTGGACAAAGACTATATTGGTAAAATGTTAAAAAGTTTATGACTAATTTAGCAAAATTAACATAGAATTGATTGGTATTCATACAATAACTTTAGGATTATTTTGGTAATTATCCTTTATTTTTTAGTCGACACTTTATGTAAAAAATATCGAGTTATCAATTACTTAATATATTAACATATCATTCAATTAGTGAATATATCCGGATAATTTGGCAAATGATTATTCCTACTTAAATGGAAACGTGATTATCATTTGCAACAAAACTAATTCTTTGAAAAGAGAAAAAGAAGAATTTTTTTAGCTAATCCCTTTGGGCGTTACTATAAGATTCTCGCCCCTGTTATTAGAGTCTCCTATGGAATATTCGGTTTGAACTCTTAGTCCAATGATATGGCTTCATCTTGTAAAATAATTATCTTGAAAAACAATGCTCCTTATTTTTCCATTGAATTTTTATTCTAATACCCGTTATATGAAATATTTTGCTTGATTAAATAGAATGTATTACAACGATGAAATGCTTTCTTTATCTTAAATTCGAAAAGATCATTCACTTACGCCATGGGTCATTTGATATGGACAAATGGGATCCTCACCCATTGAGTAGAACAAGATGTGAATGGAAGTGCCGTCCCTTGAATTTAACTGGCCACTTATGTTTCATGTTTTTTTTTTTCTTTTTTGGTGGATTGATACTTTTCATATCCCGACATGACTTATTGTTTAATGACGTTCCCACCATTTCCAAAACTTCTTTCTTGAGGAAATAGGAAGATGGGACCTGCTAGTCTAGTAGCCTTATTTTCCTCGAATCTGGCCCCAAAAACGGGGAGAATTGTCCAAAAAGTCCTAAACCTTTTGCACTTTTGCCAATTCAGTCCTAAACCTTTTTTTCTTGTCAATTGAGTCCTAAACCTTTTACAATTGTGCCAATTCAGTCCATTTGGCCGGCCGGAGGCGCGTGGACGCCGGCCGGAGACAGTGGCCGGCGAACGATTTTTTAATATTTTTTAAATATTTTTTCGAATTTTTTTAATTTTTTTCGAATTTTTTTCTTTTTTTTCCCACTTTCTTCTTCCTCCTGGCGTGCGCCGGCGCGCCGCCAGGCGAGGCGAGGGCCGGCGAGGTCGCCTCGCCGCCACCGGCGAGGCTCGCCCGGCCACGGCCAGGCGAGCCTCGCCGCGGCGAGCCTCGCCGTCGCGACGGCGAGGTGAGGCTCGGCCTCGCCCGGCCCGTGGCGAGGTCGAGCCTCGCTAGATCCGGCGACGGCGGCCTCGCCGTCGCCGGCGAGGCTCGCCTTCGCCGGGCCGGCGGGGCGAGCCTCGCCCGGCCGACGGCGAGGCCGCCGTCGCCCGGCCAAGGCGAGGCTCGGCCTCGCCCGGCCCGTGGCGAGGTCGAGCCTCGCCGGATCCGGCGACGGCGGCCTCGCCCGGCCGTGGCGAGGGCGAGCCTCCCGGATCCGGCGACGGCGGCCTCGCCGTCGGCCGGGCGAGGTTCGCCTTCGCCAGGCCGGCGGGGACGAGCCTCGCCCGGCCCGAGGCGAGGCTCGGCCTCGCCCGGCCGTGGCGAGGTCGAGCCTCGCCGGATCCGGCGAGGCCGTCGCCGCCCGGCCCGAGCCTCGCCTCCGCCGGTGGCCGGCGGGGCGAGCCTCGCCGTGGGCGAGGCTAACCTCGCCGGCCCTGCGGCGGCGCCGGCGAGAGGAAGAAGAAAGTAGAAAAAAAAAGAAAAAAATTCGAAAAAAAATTCGAAAACAATTCGAAAAAATTTAAAAAAATTGGGAAAAAATATTAAAAAAATATTCGCCAGCCAGCTGTCTCCGGCCAGCGTCCACGTCAGCTCCGGTCAGCCAAATGGATTGAATTGGCACAATTATAAAAGGTTTAGGACTCAATTGGCAAGAAAAAAAGGTTTAGGACTAAATTGGCAAAAGTGCAATAGGTTTAGGACTTTTTGGACAATTCTCCCCCCAAAAACGTTGAATAAAGGATCACGATTCTTGTATCTCTTGTCGTTATTGCTCTTGTTAGTAATAAATTAGAACGTGAAGCGGAAGTAATTCAAATTTTATATTTTGTTTATGGAATGAAGGAATAAATTTTCATTGTGAGAAATTTTTCAAGCCCTTCCAAAAAATAACGCAACGCAATGAAAGAGACTTCTCATGACATAAAACGTGAAGTATAAATCTATTAATGTTATATATATTCTTTTTAGTGGGTATCAATTAGAATAGTTAATAGAATATTTTAATTAGATCAATTTGTTTGCGTTTTTTAGCGTTATCCAGCAGAGTCACAACAAAACAAACAAGGAAATTACTACTGAACCGATAACACATGGTACCTGTGGAGAGTTACTCTTCTTCTTCTTTCAATGAATTGCACTAGTGTGAGAACAAGTGTAGTATAAGTCCTAATGTTTTGACGGTTGATTAATCAAGTCCTAAACAAATTATTTTTCGTTAAATGATTCCTATATGTTTTGGCTAAGAAGTACCCAAGTACTAATATCACTGCCGGCGACCTTTCGTAACTAGAAGTACTCTTTGAGATTATTGTGAAATGAAGCATCATTTGAACCACAATTAGAAACTAAACATATTAATCTTACAGATCATTGAGTGGACAATTTCATCATGGAAAATAATAGAGAAATAAAGCCTACATTTTACCAAAACAGATAGGAAAAACCCAAAGCATATTATTTTCGTTTTCTCTTGAGTCACATAATATTATGGAGAAAAATCTTATTATGTTTTGAATAAAGTTTCACAATCAAGTTTCTCACTTAGTTTTCAATGAAATTTATTTACTTCATTCCTTGGTTATTGTCAAAATAGTTTCTAATTTTTTTAAGAACTAAAAGAACATGATTTTGCGATGAGTAAATATCACCGGCAGGGAGACCAGGATTCAATTACACATTTTCTAAAAAAAAATTTAGAATTCAATTGATTAAATACAAATAAGACTCAATCAAGAAACGACCAAAATGCCTAAGTTTCCTATACCGCATATAATGCTTTTTGAGAACCTTTATTATGTAGTTGATACTTTAGAATAAAAAAGTATTGAGTTATCAATTACCTAATAGATTAACATATCATTGAAATAAGGAATATATTTGGATAATTTAGCAAATGATATCATGCACGTTAGTAGCATATAAATTTTATTTTGAAGGAAATGAATTGTCATCGGCAAGAAAGATAATACTTTGAAAAGAGGAGAATTTTTTTTTTCGCTACCCCTTCTAAGCATCACCTAACAGTCTCTTGCCCGTTACAAAACGTTTAGGGTTACTATATGTTTGTGTTGAGCTTTCATCAATAAGAAAAGAAGTTCTGGTTTTTCTCAATTTTGTACTATATATATAGCAGAAAAAGACATGAGGCGTAGTTTGATAATATTATTGTTTACTAAAGCTGAACGTCTCGGAAATAATAAAATATGGGTAGGTTTTAAGCTTCTATATCTTTTGTCAACGAAGGCTATGAATTTTTTATTTTTCCTCTAGCTTTCATACGTCGAGCCATATTATATTTCCGGAAACTCCATATACCAGCAATCCCGGGTTACTTGCCAATTAAACCTTTTTTTTTATTTTTTTTATATAACATTATTATCTGAATACACAGTAACACAGCACTACTGGACAAAACCCGCTTGAAAAATGAGGATGCTGTGCCCCAAGAATCTATCAATCACACTTCATCAACTATGCCAATGCACATCCTCAACGGTAATTTTCATGAAGTATGTTCCTCGTTTTTAGCATTTGGCGCGTCAATTATTCGCAAGTGCAAAAGTGATCTAAACACTGCATTTTTGCCTGGAGACTAGTCTTGTCGCTGTTGCCAAAAAAATGCGTATTTGCTATTTTTCTCATTTTCATTTTCATATCATCAACGGTAGCTTGACGAAGCCTCATGTCAAACTAAAAGCAAAGTGAACTTAGCCTCACGAAAACTATATAATGAAATTGTAGAAATTAATTTCACATGAAAAGTGCACAACACCGGACTAAGACTTACATCATTTATAGCTAGATCGAACTTGCTGCTATAGTGAAATTGAATCTAAGACTATACTTTTCGTAAGGTCAATTTACGAGTATTTTTGATAGTATTTTATACTAGGGGTGAGCGGTTCCAGGTTCCGGTTCGGTTCCGTCCGGAACCTGGAACCTACCCTCGGGTACAGGTTCCTCAAAATGAGGAACCGGAACCCTACCGTGGGAGCAGAGAACCTGGAACCTACCCCGTCACAGGTTCCGGGGTCGGTTCCAGGTTCCAACAGGTTTTTTTTTTTTTTTTTTTTTGTTATTTTCAGATTTGAACTATAACATATGCGCACGTTACCCAAAAAAATATAACACGTCACCAAAAAAACTATAATGTACGCGCACGTTACCAAAAAAACTATAACGTACGCGCATATTACCAAAAAAAAAAAAAACTATAACATATGCGCATGTTACCAAAAAAAATATAACGTATGCGCACGTTAAAAAAAAACTATGACGTGCAAAGCACGTTACCAAAAAAAAAAAAATATAACGTATGTGCATGTTACCAAAAAAAACTATAATGTACGTGTATACTACACGGTAACTTCCCATTGACATGTTATCTTGATACATTAACTTCGCACAGCACAACAATAATAGAATATAATTATAAATTTCAAAACAAATAGCAAACTAGAAAATAGAATTAAAACACCACTAGAACAAGAATGTCTAGAAGTACAAGTTTTGAAAACAATTTCGATTAAACCCTTAAATGAACTCAGAAAATTCTGAAATTTGGACACGTTGTATTTAAGACCTAGAGGTACAAGTTTCATGAAGAAATCGTAGTCCAATTCGTTCTGGATTAAAAGATAAAATCGATTTACTTTTCCTATTCTCTACTTGCACAGTTTTTGAAACATTTTTGGTTAAATAGGCAAATGAACTACAAAAATTACGAAATTTAAATATGTTGTAGGAAGACATGAATAGAGATATTTCATGCAGAACACATTTCCAAAAGAACCTCATACAAAATGATATAGTCCACGCATTGCAACTTACAAGATCCGAACACATCGGATTGCACAGTTTTAGAAACATTTCCGATTAAATACCCAAATAACCTTAAAAATTATGAAATTCGACTATGTGATAGCCAAGACCATAAGGTAGATACTTCATGAAAATATCGAAGTCAAATTCGTCCTAGATAATTAAATATGGACGGTTAAAATCCCTGTTCGTAGTACCGTAATTCCAGATCTAACCATCTCCAAAGGACCACGATTTCACCTACCTATTCTTGTTTTTTTCTATAAATTTTTGATATGTTGTACCTCAGGATGTCCTTTACAACTTTTGTTAAGAAACCGAAGTGAAATTTCGACAAAAAGGTTGCCTTACAGTCCATGCATTCATCAAGGGTCGGTCCCAAAATCTCCAGATCTAGTCTTTCCAAAGAATAACGATTTCACCCACTTATACTTGTTTGTTTTGTCCCAAATTTGAGTATGTTATACTCCAAGAAGTCCTTTACAACTTTCATTTAGAGGCCGAATCCAAACTTCAACTAGAACATCACATACAAGTTACTAGAACATCCAACGTCGAGCTTTTTCTGCCCTAAGTAACCGGTTCCGGTTCCGGTTCCGAGACCGGTTCGGTTCGGTTCGGTTCCGGTTCCGAGATCGGTTCGGTTCCGGTTCGGTTCCGCTTGGAACCGGGAACCGGAACCGGAATCCCGGTTCCCAGAAAAAGGAACCGGAACCGGAACCGGTCCCCTTGGAACCGGGAACCGAACCGGACCCTCCTCCGGTTCGGTTCCGGTTCCCGGGTAACCCGGGAACCGTGCTCAGCCCTATTTTATACGGTGAAAGATAGAACAAACCAAGGACTTAATTACATAGCCCATGTGGAGAGTTAATCTTTTTTTTTTTTTTTTTTTTTTTTAAAGTTAATCACCCTAGCTGTGTAACCTTTAGTAACTGGACAGTCACACTCTATGAGATTCATATGAAAAGAAGCATCATTTTAATAAAATATAAAACATATAAATCTTATTGATCATTGGATAGAGAACTTTATTATGGAAATTAATTAAGAAGTAAAGTGTAAATTTTACCTAACAGATAGGAAAAACCCAAACCATATGATTTTGATTTTTTTTCTTGAGTCCCATAAAGCTATGATTTTTTTTTAATTCTATTTTATAATAGAATCTCATAATCAAGTGTCTCACTCAATTTTCAATGAAACTTAAGTGTCATATTATTTGATTATTGTCAAAGTAATTTTTAATTTTGTAAATAACTAGAAGGACATGATAGTTGCGATGAGTTAATGTCATTGGCAGGGAGTTTAGGTGAGTTACATATTCTTTAAAAATATTTATGACTCAATCAACAGACAACCAATTAGCTTGGGGCTCCTATTGCTTGTATATCATATTTTGAGGACCTTTTTCATTTAGTTGACACTTTAGAATTACAAAAATATTAGGTAATCAATTACACGATAGATTAACAAAATATTCGGTTAGGGAATATATTTGGATATTTTAACAAGTGATCTTTGCAAGCTAACGGTGCTTAATTTTTAGTGAGAGGGAAATTTATTATCGTCGGCGAGAAAGATATTACTTTGAAAAGAGGGTAAAAAAGAATTCTTTAAGCTGCCTCTTTTGACCCTATCATAGGAATCTCCCATATGTCATGGAGCGTTCGAGTTGAACTTTTTGTCCAACAAGAAAATTTTATCTTAGAAATTATAATTTTGAAATAGAAATATGTAGTATTTTTCCTTTA
Source organism: Eucalyptus virginea (assembly GCA_014182375.1). Classification (NCBI taxonomy): domain Eukaryota; kingdom Viridiplantae; phylum Streptophyta; class Magnoliopsida; order Myrtales; family Myrtaceae; genus Eucalyptus; species Eucalyptus virginea. Next base: position 41,818,484 of record CM024516.1, on the reverse strand, counting down.
GAAACTTATTTGAACTGTAACTATATACGACATATTTTACTTATTCAAATTTAGATGACTGAATTGCTTTCTTTATCTTAAATTTGGAAAGATGAATACATGCATTGAACCTTCGTGGAATCATAAATTCACATAAATGACGGGGCAATCATATATGCACGGAGGGAGTCCTCGCTCCTCGAATAGAACAAAATGTGAAGGAAAGTGCCATCCGATAATTCAATAAAAGAACATCATCATCTGTTCATATTGACATATGAACAAGTTTTGTCGTTACATCCCTCGTTTTTGTCAATTGACTGGGTGGTCCTGTTGGTACAAGTAGGTATTATTTTAGAGTACATCTTCTGTTTGTTTGTTTTCTTAGTTTGAAATTAGGGACGGGGTTCATGCATCTGGTACATTGCTAGCTGTCTGAATGAGATAGCCTTTGTCCTGTTGTGACATGGGGGAAGATAACGCGAGACAGCGGCAGAATTGAAAGCTTCTAAACTTCTTATGAAACTATTATTTTATGGAATGGGGACAACTTTCTCATATAATTTTTTGTTAATTAACCCACTCAAATGCGCGTCTTTCAGCTGTGTGACCTTTAGTAACTGGACAGTCACACTGTATGAGATTCTTATGAAAGGAAGCATCATTTTAACCTCAATAAAATATAAAACATATAAATCTTATCGATCATTGGATAGAGAACTAATTAAGAAGTAAAGTGTAAATTTTACCTAGACAGATAGGAAAAGCCCAAACCATATGATTTTGATTCTTTTTCTTGAGTCACATAAAGCTATGATTTTTTTTTTTAACTCTATTTTATAATAGAATCTCATAATCAAGTGTCTCACTCAATGTTAAATGAAACTTAAGTGTCTTATTTCTTGATTATTATCAACGTAATTTTTAATTTTGTAAATAACTAAAAGGACATGATATTTGCAATGAGTTAATGTCATTGGCAGGGAGTTTAGGTGAGTTACATATTCTTTAAAAATATTTATGACTCAATCAACACGCAACCAATTAGCTTGGGGCTCGTATTGCTTGTACATCAAATAAAGGATTATGATTTCTTTGTTTGGCCCGTCCATAAATCCTCCGCAATCACAATTGTTAGACCCTACCTTGCATCTCTCCTCAGAATACCTTTGCTCCTGAAGATGAAGAGGAGGGACTCATCGCATGGAAAAGCAGCGGTCATGACTGATAGAGGTGATGTCGAGTTGTCACTAAGGGCTGAATTCGAAGTGTTCTTGAATTTTAGAGGGTCCGACACTCGTCTGAATTTTACCGATTGTCTCTATCACTCCATGGATGGAGCTGGGATTCATGTTTTCAGAGACGATGAAGAGATCAGGAAAGGCGAAGTGATCAAAGGAGAACTAGAGTGCGCGATTAAGAACTCCATAATCTTTATGCCCATCTTCTCTAAAAACTATGCATCTAGTCCGTGGTGTCTTTGCGAGCTTGCATTCAGGCTAGATTGCTCGAGAAATAGAGATGACAATGCAATGATCCTACCGATTTTCTTCGACGTGGATCCTGACGATATCAAACTCAAAACCGGGCTATACCACGATGCTTTCCAAAAACATGAGCAGAAGTTCGGCAGCAATCTAGTGCAGCAATGGAAGGAGGCTCTGATGGAGGTCGCTCATATCAAAGGATGGGATCTCAAAGATACAGGGTAAGGTTTTAGTATTTTTTTTTTTTTAAATTTTTCGTTGATTTAGATATTTAATTGATATTAATAATACTCATCCTGGCATCAAAAGTTAAAACTACCCATTGCTCTCTCTTTCATCAAATTATCACTCAATTCACACATATTTAATTACTACTAACTACACATCCACTCAATCAAATAAACGGTCAATTCTTGTCAAAACTAGATAATTTCTCTAGAAAGACTCGATAAATCAATTTTGAATTAATTATTTCATTTGCAACTTTTAGATAGACTAGAAATACTTATTCTTAACTTCTAAATCCAATTTGTGTAGGATTTGGAATAAGAAAGCAATTGTTCTAGCTATTACTATTTTAAACAATGCAAAACTAGAAAAACAGAGCACTCATTATATTTGAGCAATCAAAAAGGAATAAACAAATCCTTTGCATATGTAAAGGAAGAAAGTCCACGGCTTTCGATTTTTACAATCTATGGACGAGGGAGCATCTTTTGTAAAGTTTAACATTTATAAACTTATATAATTGCAACTCATTGTAAGTACATTCACATGTTTTCCTACTTATCCGTAGAGTATATGTACAAAATTTTTTGGGAGGGGGCCAGTCGCCCCGTCTCCACCCCCTCTCCCTTAGCTGGTTTGTGTTTAACTTCTAATATTTCTAACCTTGATACGTTAATATTCTTTCTGCGATAGATCTGACTAAACCCTTTCGTATCAAATATGACAGCCACGGTGAACTCATTAGATCAATCGTCACTGAAGTTTTGATCAAACTGAATAAAAGAGAAAAAATTCTACCCGATCATTTAGTTGGAATTCACGATCGTGTTGAAGATGTCATGCACCTATTAGATGAAGGTTCTCTTGATGTACGCTATCTAGTAATCCATGGCATGGGGGGCATCGGTAAGACGACTCTTGCCAAAGTCATCTTTAACCAAATTTCTGTTCGGTTTGATGGGTACAGCTTCCTTTCAGGTGTTCGAGAGGCTATAAAGGATGGCAAAACTGTCCAATTACAAAAGCAATTATTGTCAGAAATTCTCAACTCCAAATCAGTGGAGATTTTTGACTCCGATGCAGGGATTAACTACATTAAATGGAGATTTCGCCACAAGAAAGTCCTTATTGTTCTTGATGATATAGATGAGTGGGCCCTCTCTATGCTTGCAGCAAAGGGTGATTGGTTTGGTTCGGGGAGTAGAATCATTATTACAACAAGGGACATCAACAATCTAGCGATTGAAGAGTACAAACTTTATCAAATGACAGAGTTGCATTATCACCATGCCCTTCAACTTTTTAGCAAGCACGCTTTCAAAATGGATTACCCTCCACATGACTATGATGATATTTCTTGTAATATTACTCACATGACTGGTGGGCTTCCTTTGGCTCTCGAAGTTATTGGTTGTTCTCTTTATCGCAAAAGCAAACCAATATGGAAAGAAACGTTGAAGAAATTACAGTCAGCTCCCCATCAACGTATCTTTGAGATATTAAAGATTAGTGTTGAAATGCTAAGTGAAGAACAGAGAGAAATTTTTCTTGATATTGCTTGTTTTTATGTTGGTGAAGAAAGAATCTATCCATATTATATGTGGAAAGCATTGGACTTTTACCCAAAGATTGAGATCAATTTCCTTATTGGTATGTCTTTGATAAAGATCAATGTTGATGATAGACTGTTGATGCATGACTTGCTTAGAGACCTTGGAAGAGAAATTGTTCGACGAGAAGACCTCAAAGTTCATGGGAAATGTAGTAGACTTTGGCAACCCAAGATTGCGTTGGAAGTAATGAAGACTAGAATGGTAAATTTCATTCACAGTTACCATCTTCTTGATCAAGGGAACATTAGCTTGATTAGAGTATGTTTTTGAATGTGTTCTTTTGCTTTGCACATTGCAGAAAACTAAATTTATTAATTTTGAGTGACTGAAGGTAGTAAAAAAAGTTTATATGTAGTGATTATTAATAGCTTACATTTACAATATGAAAGTAGAAGCAAACAATAATGCTTTACTTATTGAACAAGTCTATGCAATATTTACTCACGGAATGCGTTCCTTTTTTTCGCAATAGAAAAGCTCACTTATGCTTTTCATGTTGTCAGGGAACGGAGAACATCATAGCTCTCAAACTAACTAGACTTTCCAAAGATCACAACTTTACAAGTGAAGGCTTTTCAAGGATGCCTAACTTAAGGTTGTTGGAATTAGAAGGGGGAAACTTGGTGGGAGACTTTAAGAATCTTTTCTCGAATTTAAAATGGCTCTCTTGGCATCGTTGCCCTTCACACTTGTAGGCGATCAATCTATGTTTACAAAACTTAGTCGTGCTCAAGCTTTCAAACAGTGAAATTCTTGAAAACTGGAATGGATGGGGTCCATGCTTGGTATGGTTTTGCATCACAAATATATGTTTGCTATCATTTACCTTGCCTTACTTTTCTAATTGTAATTTGTTTCATAGGAAAATAGTGACTTACAAGTTAGACATCTCATGAGATGCTATCTCTCGACAACTCCTGACTTCTCAAGATGCCTAAAGTTGAGGATATTGGTTTTTGCTGAACATTGTCCAGAGTCGCCACAAATTGGTCCCTCTATTGGTAAGCTAGAGTGCCTAAAGCGCTTGGAAATAATTGCAGCCGGAATCCAACAATCAAAGTTGTCTAGAAGCCCCCATTTTGACTTGTGCGAAGTGCCTTCTGCAATATGCCGTCTAAAGAACTTGTCAACGCTAAAGCTAGAAGGGATTTCCATGCGGGAGCTTGATCCATCTATTGGAGAGATGGCGGGCTTGGCATGCCTGTCGTTGGTGCGTTGTGATCGGCTTAGAAAACTTCCAGATTCTATTGGAAAATTGAGATTGCTCCTCGAATTGGATTTGTTCGACACAAGAATCAGAGAGTTACTTGATTCTATTGGTGATCTCAAAATGATGGAGAAAATGCACCTGGGATGCACTAGAATAAGGAGTCTACCAAACTCCATTGGAGGACTAGAATCATTGAAGCGCTTATTAATGCCTTTAAGCAAGATAAGAGTGTTACCCAATTCTATTGGAGATCTCAAAAGCTTGGAGGAATTGGACCTAACGAAGACTCAAATAAGGGAGCTACCAAATGCCATTGGAGGACTAGAGTCATTAAGATACTTATGCTTGTCCTATACAAAGATTACTACGTTGCCTACATCTATTGGATATCTTAAAAGATTGAATTCCTTAGTTATGAGTCTCAGCAAGATAAGAGAGTTACCCAATTCTATTGGAGATCTCAAAAGCTTGAAGAGGATGGATTTGAAAGAAACTAAGGTAACGGTGCTACCGAACTCCATCGGAGGACTAGAATCTTTGCTTTACTTAGGCTTATCGGATTTAGAGATTACCGAATTGCCTGCTTCTATCGGATGCCTTAAAATGCTAAATTATTTAGACATGAGCCGGAGTAAGATAAGAGAGCTACCAAAGGCCATTGGGATGTTGGAGAATCTTGAAAGGTTGGGGTACGATGGCAGTAGAAATATGGACATGAAATGGCCTCCAAAGCTTTCGGAACTATGGATATCTTCTAGTGATGATCCTCAATCTCTTACACTGCCTCCTCAGCTTTCGTTCTTTTCCATATGTTGTGATGATCCTCAATCTCTCATATTGCCTCCTCAGCTTTCGTCATTTTCATTACGTTGTGATGATCCTCAATCTCTCCCAAGGCTTCCTTTAGGTCTTCATACTTTGGAATTAATGGGTGTCAAGTCACCAATAGTACAATCACTCTCTTCCAAATTGAGATATTTGTCGCGGTTATCACTCGTAAAATGCGGTTTAAGAGAGATTGTTATTGAACAGCTAGAGAGCCTCCGCTGTTTGGAAGTGAGGAGCTGTAATTCGCTGTTGATATTGGGTCTATCAAGCTTACGGAGGCTCGAATGGCTACAAATCTTTTGGTGCCCTCAATTGATTGAGATTCGAGATTTGGGAGAAATGGAGTTGTTGAAGGATTTACTTATGACGACATGCAGCTCGATAGAAAGGTTACCTAAACTATCAAAACTGTATAGGTTGAGGAGGTTGCGTGTAAAAAATTGTAGATCATTGCGGTGTTTGCCCGATTTACCAAACTCGCTTTTATCAATTGGGAACTGGAGGTCCACGGAAAGTTCACCCGAGCTATCAAAACATAGAAGGTTGTGGGCATTGGAACTGTCTCACTGCGAATCACTGCAAGGTGCAATACCAAACGGATGGCATCCCGATATTCATGCATGCCCACTGTTAGGCGAGTTTGGTGACGTTTCCATAGATTGCGACCTGTGTCAGCGGTCAAACCCAGGCCTAGATGCATCGTTGGGAGCTATGAGGAGATGGTATCGGACAGCTTAACAGCTCCATATATTGGACCAAAAAAAAACAGCTCCATATAATCTATACTTTGAACTATTCAGGGATTGACACCAGTCCCGACGGGTCCATGTCGTCTCAGTTCAAAGCCGCGTCTCCCTCCTCTTTATCTTCTCTCTCTTCAAAAGCCCTGGCCCGCCACTGCAGCTGCTCTGACTTGACGCCCTCTCTCCACTGCAAACCCTCTCTATCCTTTCTCTCCCCTCTACCCGTTAAACTCCGTTCCGTTACGGAGCGAAAAAATTTCCCTTCATTCAAGTGGTTCCGCGCTCTCTCCCACCCCCCCGGCACTTAATCAATCCACTCCCCCACTCTCTGAAACTGCCAGCGAACCAACCACCATGCCTCCACCTCCGCCGTCCCCAGCCGCCGCACCGATGGCTCTGCCTCTAGCTCCGCACTGAAGCAATCTGCTCTCTCTCTCTCTCCGTGAAGTGCTGAGTTTGCCACTGAACCATGACACCGACGCACCTCCATCGGTTGTGTCCGCCATTGCCTCCCAAGCCACCGTATCGAGGCAATCTGCCAGCGAACCACGACGCCGACGCGCCTTCGCCTCTGCAGTCGCCTCCCGAGCAGCCGCGCCTTAGCGCTGAATCAATATGCTCTCTCTCCCCTCCGCAAAGCGCTGAATCTGCTAGAGAATGTCGACATCAATGCCGACGCGCTCCGCCTCCGCCCCCACCGTCGCGTTTTTCCCTCATCCTCACGACCTTTGCACTGTTCTCTCTTTCTTTACTACGCGAAGCGCCCCTACTCGTGAGCGCCAAAGCCACTGAGTCATCGATGCCGTCGCTTCCTGTGCCCTGCCATCGCCTGTCAAAGCCCCATTGGCGGCTCCGATACGTCCTCTGCATCTCGAAGGTTAGGGTTTTCTACGGATTCTGCTCAGTAGAGTTTTAACTTCTATTATAATGTGCTTATTTGTTTATTGAAGTGAAACGTAGATGAACTTCATTTCATAGATGAAGAATCCCTCGCCACCAGGTTTTTATGGCTTATATGTGAGTCAATGGAGCAGGTCTTTGAAGCTCTATTATCTCATTGTCTTTGGAAAAAAGTTCATAAAATTGCTAGGTTTGCCTTAAACTGCGTTGATCTGGGGTATTGGCTGAGAAAGATGCACGATTCTTTGAAAGTATCAAATGAACTATGACAAGTGTAGATCGCATATTAAGTCTATCTACAGAGCATATTTTGATCCAAACAGGTAGCTTGATCCAGCTCTATGCCGTCCAGTTTGAGAGATTCTTTGTATCAGAGTTTGCCACCTAGTATAAAGTCATCTTTGCACTCTAGAATTCATTCTTTTCATGTCAAAGAAAATGTATTATCTCATAATCATTCTTTTCTTGTTCAAGAAACTGAGTGCATTCTACTTTCTATTGATTCAAAATACTAAATTCGAAGTCTATTTCTCAAGCTTCTTCCGTTGAGCAGGTAATGCTTTGAGATGGGTCCACATAGCTTGTCTCTGTGCAACTCTCTGTTGCAGACATCAAAGTTGAGATGGAGAAGACTCTACAGTGGCTTCTTCCAATTGCCAAAAAAATAGCGAAGTAAGATATCCCCACTACCGACCTCAAATGCTTTCAAGCTTGCCTTTGTTTGATATTTCTGTTTTTGTTTCTGATTGGAAGAGAGCTCATCATGACTTCGGATGGGTTGGTGAATGGGCGAATACTGGCTTAGTTAAACTCGAGAGCACTTTCTGTCATTTTTTAACCGCCACTTCCCCCAACCAGCACCTCTACAATAGTAAAAAGAACTCCATAGTGGTAAATTTATGCCAAAACATAGATGATGTGGTGTGTTGTTGCAGGTCTGAGGTAAACAGGAAACCTCCTGTCACTGGATAAATCGAGCTATCATGTTAAAGACGCATCTACCAAAACCTGCTCGCCTTTACTGACTGCTGATGACTAATGTTACAAGACATAAGTGAGAGAAAACGGCAGTTAGGAATCAGTAAGAGCTAGGATTTCGACTCCTTCAAGGTTAGGTTGAAGAAGCACGACAGACTGAGCAAGAGGATGTCACTGATAGAGTCAATGAATTTAGATGACTCAAAGGAATCCACATACCTGTGGATAAAGTAGAACGCCTTATAGGTAAAGAGATGGTCATCCCACGTCCTGCTTTTGTCTACCACTATGTACATAGAGTTCTGGAAGACAGCGAGCCCCATAGCATCCCTGGTAGATGGCTTTGAAAGAATATTGGGAATATTCGCAACCTCCGTCACTCAAAAGTTCCTCCTACGACGTAGGGGCAACGCAGGTATGCTTTGGAAGGTGGAGAGATGTGGCTGGGAGAATATGCAAAGGAGGTGAATCACAGTTTAGTTTGAAAAGATAGTGAAAAGAATACGTGACATACTTCTGGAAGATAGTGAGCCCCATAGCATCCCTTGTTTCTTTCTTTTGTCCTTGTTGAATATGTAAACGGGTGGCACCGCAAGAACTCCATTTGTGAACTAAACACAACACTAAACCGCTTGCCGGTGCTCAAGCGGTAAGGAAACTTTTGTTCTAAGCACATTTGTTAGTGCGGTTTTTCTTCACAGCCGTCTTCTCAAAACTCAAATGCCATTCGGTGCACAAGTTCGAACACGAGACAAGAACAACAGTATCAATTACCTCGTAGGCTTTCTCCTCCCCACTCTTGGGACTCTATTTCCCTAGATGTTTCTAGCTCGGTTTATCATTTTGCTGTTGGTGCGTCCATTTGTGTTGGACTTTCAGTTGCTCTAGATGTTGGACTCGTTGGATGAACTTTAAGCTTGTGGACATATCAACATGTCTGTTGGAGCTTGTGGACGTATCGTGCGACTTTGTAATATAGAGAAATGAAGGACTAAGAACTAGAAACCAAGATACTGGACCTAGTGAAAGTCAACTGACTTCTCTGTACTCTATGATCCAAATGCATTGGGTCCATGTGCACTAAATTCATGTAAGAATTACAAGCAAGCAAGGATCGAAGTCAGTAAGAATTCTTGCAAATCTAGCTGCACAAAACAAAAGGACAATTTTGAACTTCCTCACTAGTGGCTATAGTATTGCGCTTCAGCGATTCATGAAGTTGTACTCTATATTGCAAGCTTAAGCATATTAAGATTAACATTCAAGGGAGACTATAGTTTCCTTTAAGTAGATCAATGAATTGAATTGCAATTCCAAAGTGTTCACACTTGAACACAAAGCAAGAGAAATTGACAAATTGAGAGGGACACAAGTAGCAAATGTTGGTCTCAATAAGTGTCGACAATTATTGCAATCCCTGAGTTGGCTGCTGCGATGATCTTCCAAGTGACGCCCCTTCTCAAATCATGACCCATTCTCATGACAACCGCAAGGATGGTTGAAAAGTGCTTCGAGCTGCTGAACCCATGCATTATGCATCTCTCATTGTGCAGGCGCCGGAGGCACTAAAAATATGGAATGTCATGAAAATTAATCTGAGCTTATGCTTAAACCTTGAACGCAAATATCATATCAACCTACATTGGCCCACAATGATATGTGTGTTCATGATATTGGAAGAACAAAACTAATAACCTAAATTGCAGAAAGGTTATAGTTTAATAGTTCATTTAGGTAGACTAAATATCGGATACACTCCAAATAAAAGGCCTACCATGACAAGGGGTGAGCGGTTCCAGGTTCCGGTTCGGTTCCGTCTGGAACCTGGAACCTACCCGTGGGAACTGAGAACCTAGAACCTACCCTATCACAGGTTCCAGGGTCGGTTCCAGGTTCCAACATGTTTTTTTTTGTTGTTGTTATTTTCAGATTTAAATTATAACATATGCGCACGTTATCCAAAAAAAATATAACGTACGCGCACGTTACCAAAAAAACTATAACGTACGCGCACGTTACCAAAAAAAAAATGATAACATATGCACACGTTACCAAAAAAAATATAACGTATGCGCACGTTACCAAAAAAAACTATAACGTGCACGCACGTTACCAAAAAAAAAAATATAACGTATGCGCACGTTACAAAAAAAAAACTATAATGTACGCGTATACTACACGGTAACTTCCCATTGACATGTTATCTTGATACATTAACTTCACACTACACAACAATAATAGAATATAATTAGAAATTTCAAAACAAATAGCAAACTAGAAAGTAGAAATAAAACACCACTAAAACAAAAATGTCTAGAGGTACAAGTTTTGAAAAAAATTTCGATTAAACTTTTAAATGAACTCAGAAAATTCTGAAATTTGGACACGTTGTATTTAAGACCTAAAGGTACAAGTTTCATGAAGCAATCGTAGTCCAATTCGTTCTGGATTAAAAGATAAAATCGATTTACTTTTCCTATTCTCTACTTGCACAGTTTTTGAAATATTTTTGGTTAAATAGGCAAATGAACTACAAAAATTACGAAATTTAAATATGTTGTAGGGAAGACATGAAGAGAGATATTTTATGCAGAACATATTTCCAAAAGAACCTCATACAAAATGATATAGTCCACGCATTGCAACTTACAAGATCCGAACACATCAGATTGCATAGTTTTAGAAACATTTCCGATTAAATACCCAAATGACCTTAAAAAATTATGAAATTCGACTATGTGATAGCCAAGACCATAAGTTAGATACTTCATGAAAACATCGAAGTCAAATTCGTCCTAGATAATTAAATATGGACGGTTAAAATCCCTGTTCGTAGTACCGTAATTCCAGATCTAACCATCTCCAAAGGACCACGATTTCACCTACCTATTCTTGTTTGTTTTCTCTAAATTTTTGATATGTTTTATCTCAGGATGTCCTTTACAACTTTTGTTAAGAAACCAAAGTGAAATTTCGACAAAAAGGTTGCCTTACAGTCCATGCATTCATCAAGGGTCGGTCCCAAAATCTCCAGATCTAGTCTTTCCAAAGAATAATGATTTCACCCACTTATACTTGTTTGTTTTGTCCCAAATTTGAGTATGTTATACTCCAAGAAGTCCTTTACAACTTTCATTTAGAGGCCAAAGCAAAACTTCAACTAGAACATCACATACAAGTCACTAGAACATCCAAAGTCGAGCTTTTTCTGCCCTAAGTAACCGGTTCCGGTTCCGAAACCGGTTCTGGTTCCGGTTCCGGGACCGGTTCCGGTTCCGGGACCGGTTCCGGTTCCCAGAAAAAAGGAACCGGAACCGGAACCGGTCCCCCTTGGAACCGGGAACGAACCAGACCCTCCTCTGGTTCGGTTCCGGTTCCCGGGTAACCCGGGAACCGCGCTCAGCCCTAACCATGACCACACCTACATTGATGTCTATTGGACTGGCAAAGTTAACAGAAATCAATAGAGATAAGTTGAGTAATCCATAAGATTATAAGTAAATGGAAGAGGAGAGTCCTGAAACTAATAGCTTTTTACTAAATGGAAACAGAAAAGGCAGAACTTTTCTAGCCTTAATATAAATAAATAGGCATCCTCCAAGTAATAATGAAGACTGAAACTACTACAAAGTACATAAATATGGAAATCGCAAAGGGATTCTAATTGCAACTAAGTAAGTACCATCAGTTATCACAATCAAGAAGAATTCTTCATTTGTGCCTTTAAGGGAGCTGTGCCTATATGCATGTGTGCGTGCGTGCATTCGTGAGAGAGAGAGAGAGAGAGAGAGAGAGAGAGAGTCTATAACCTTCTTTCCTTATTATGTCAAACAAGTGTTAAGTACCTAAAATAAAGCATCACCATGCACATAAATATACCCCCTAGGGTTGTTTTGCAAGATGACCGAAATGGAGAGGAACCCGTAACTCAAATCTGAATTCAAAAGTGTAATCGCAAAGGGACCAGCTATCCTCATGAAGCCCTCCTTATGTTTACACCTCAAACACCAGTAGCCGCAGGAAGATGGAACAGTGTAGCTAAAAGTATGAGAGAGGAAGGGAGGGAGGGAGGAAGAGGAAGGGGGGGGGGGTGTGAGAGAAATACCTTGTGTATTAGAGGAAGAGTGGATAGCTCAATAGGCGACAACTCCCTCAGCTCGCTAATCACGCTATGAAACGTATTGTCTGTGGAAGAAAAACTAGAAAAACATAGAGACACATAAAATTGCATCTGTTAACATGGTTTAAAGATAACAAGAGCAAGGAAAAATGCAAAAGTGGTAAAACTAGTTGGAAATTACACTTGCTAAGATCTCGATATACGTTCTGTGAATTTCGAAATGTTCAGAAAAATTAGATTCCCTCTGTCTGACGAGAAAAAAACTATTCATGAACTATCCTATCACCAATGTATAGTGAGGCAAATAAAATCTTAAATCTCTACATTATAAATGCTTTGCATTTTCATTTTATATCGTTGTGTAGGTCTCAAATTCTATTGTAACTGAAATCTTCTACTTGAATCCATAGTCCCATTTCAGAATTGTAGTCACACTCCCCTTATATCACATGAATTCATCTGTTTCACTAAGACACCAAGAGACCAAATTTAACAAGTCAAATATCTTTTCTGTTGAGGTATGTGACCCAAGATTCATTACATGTTTTTACAACCAGATCCCCCGCTGTTGAGTAAGTAGTTATGCAACTAACAATTGGAATAGATATCAGTAGCTCCATTCATTGATTCTCACAACTCTATGATCACAAAATTCTAGCCAAAAAGGTTATCAGTGAACACTAGTCATGCATCAGAGAACCCTCTTCAAAGCCTACTTCAGATATTTATATTAATACTTCTTGCATTTCGACTACAAACCCTAATCCAAATAGCTTATCAGTAACTAAATCCTACATATGCACCAAAAAGCTTCCTTCAAACCAAACTAGAGGCAGATGGTTGCCCAGGGGGCTGTTATGCTAGTACGTATAAAGATCTTCCAGTTATGTTCTGGAAAAAAGAGTATTGCTTCAAGTCATCAGTTAATCTATTTGGGACAAGGAAAGGAAAAAATCTCAAGATTAATCTATATCAGTTTCCAAAGGCTTCTGTTACAATGCTAATTCTTAAAATGGTGAACTGTATAGAGAATGACTAGAAGCCAAACATATGCTACTTTTAACATACATTCACAAATATCATGTTGCTCATAAAAGAAGGTGCAGTTATGCATGATATTTTTCAGTTACACTTATCTTAAGATGTACCATTCGCTACCATAGGTACAACCCATCCTGACATTTGAGTTGCACGTCTAGCAATAACAGAAAAAGAAGAAGAAGAAAATTCAATCTTTGTTAATGTGTTTAATTCAAAAGGTAACGTGTTTAATTCAAAAGGAACTTTTAAATATAGTTGCTAACCGTTTCTGGAACAGAAATAGTTTCTGGAACAGAAATAGATTTTTCTATTTCTATTTCTAGAAAAGTTTCTAAGCAAAAATAACTGTTTGATAACGACACAATTTCTACTCTAAAAATAGAAATTCGTTTGATAACGACACAAAATTTCATCCTTTCGGACGGTGGGCGACGACCGACGACCTTTAATATAAAAAATAAAAATAAAAATGATTTAGTAACAAAAAAATAAAAAATAAAATAAATCATAAAAAATAAAATAAAATATCATTTTATTTTAAAATTAAAATATCCTTAAAAATAAATTTATTTTATTTATTCTATTTTATTTTATTTTACGAATACATTTATTTTAAAATGAATAAAAAAAATTATTTGGCAAAACACTCGAGGCAAATAAAAAAATTATTAAAATTATTTTTATTTATCATAAAAAAATTATATTAAATAAATTAAATAATTTTTTAATAAACAAAAAAATGATAAATAAAAATAATTGATCTATTTTAATAAATTTATTTGTATTTTTAAATGAATAAAATGAATATATTTATTTTTATTTTTAATAAAATGAGGAGAGGCGGAGGAGGAGGAGGAGGCAGAGACGTAGAGGAGATGAGGGAGGACTTATCGAAATTAGGGTTTAATGAGAGAAATTATTTCTGATTTCTCTTCCAGAAATCAGAAGTAGAAAATTTTAGCTTCTGATTTCTCTTCTAAACCTATTTACGGAATAGAAATCTATTCCGAAATAGAAAAACTGAATAGGTTTATCAAACGGATTTCTCTTCCAGAACAGGTCTGGAACAGAAAAACTATTTCTGGAACAGAAATTTTGGGTTGTCATGCACCCCCTAAACTGCTTTTAGGCATTCTTAAAGATTTGATTTGAAGGTCTACCCTTACAGCTTATCACCTATGTGCAGCTTTCCAATTTCCTCAATTTGGTGGGAATGCAAGAGATACAACCATATATCTTACAACACTTAGCAATGCCAAAGTGATTGCAATTATCTAAAATAAAAATACCAATAAAAAAACCTAAAAGATGTCCATCACCTACACACCGAAAAAATGCATATCACAAAAGAAAATGATTGTAATAGAGTTCCAACGAGTTGGCTAACCTTCCCTAATAGCAAGTTATGTCCATTTCAATAGCAGGAAAGCATTGTGGAAACCATTTGTTAACACCTAATTTGTATTTTCAAGCACATAAAAAAAAAAAAAAACCTTAGGGGTTGGGTCAGGCTGGATCCGGCCTTAGCTCGGCCCGCCCCTTTCCCTTTTTCTTTCCCCCATTGCGCGGTCCAGCCCTCCTTTTCTCTTTCCCTTCGCGCGGCCCAGCCTCTTCCTCCCTTCGCCCCGGCCCGCGCCCTTACCTTTCTTCCTCCTTCAACCATCTCTTGCGTGGGAAACTAGCGAAACAGAAAGGAGCCGCCCGGGGCAGAAAGGAGCTGTTGCAAGGGATAGCAGGATCGCGTGGCAGGCAGGCGGGTGGCGTGATTTGCGGGTTAGAGCAGGTCAGTAGAGAGCTGGTTGGTCGGCTGAAGCCACGCGCATGAGCCGAACGGGCAAAAAGGCAGAGAAGAGAGAGAGCAAGGAGAGGGGAAGAAAAAAGAAAAACAGAATAGGGAGGGAGGGAGAACAAAGAGTGAGAGAAAGGGACGGGGAGAGAAGAGAGCAAGCCGAAGAAGGAAGGAGAGGAGGAGGAGATCCCCCTATGAGCCGCTAACCGCTGTCAGAGCCGCCGACCACCTCCAACTCCATCGGATCCAGGTTGGTCTTTTAACAAGGACCTAGTGTGCGCTCCTTGGGACCAAGCCGGTTGGAGCTTGCCTCGACCAGTTCTGGCGAGCTTAAACCACTGCCCATCCCCCATTCCCTTCCATGACGTTTTGGTTTCTTGTTCTTGTAGTTTAGGACCTACGCTCGAGCCTCAGGTCGAGCCAATAGCCCCTAGGATCCGCGCGCGCCACCTGTTTGATGAAATGCCCGATTGAGCTCTGCCTTCCTGACTCCTCTGTGTAGAGCCCAGCTAGGGTTTTTGGCCATCGGAAGGCTACAGTCGTTTTCCCGGAGGCCAGACTGCGTCCCTTCGGACTGAGGTGGCGCCATCGCGGCCCCAACCGGAGACCGCCTGTGCCCTTCGCTTGTGCCCTCTCCTTCATTGCGGCTGGACAGCCGCCGAATGGGAGTTGTGGGTCAGCGGAGCCTTCGACCAGCGCCCAGCCGCTTTCGGCGGAGCTCCGACCGGTGCCGCCACCTTCTTCGGAGGACCCCCATGGGTGGCATGCTGTCGTGGCCTCCCTGGTTGTGACTGAGCAGTCGCTGACCAGGGGCTATAGGCCGAGTTGGGCTAGATCTGCGATCTAGCCTGCTCGGCCTCTTCCGCCCCGCAGGCCAACAACCTGGAATTAATCTGGGCCGTGGGCCTGCGGGTAAGTCCCTTTTGCCAAAAAGGGGGTTGGGCCAGTCAGCGGGCCCAACCCCAAATTGAGAAGTGGCCCAACCACCTCGGGTCGGGCTTGGTCCCTTTTTGGAGCGGGCCAATCGACCTGTCCGCCCTAATCGGGCCGGACCCGGGCGGGTTTAATTGACCCGCCCGGCTGGGTCAGACTAGACCTGACCTGGCCCGGCCCAGCCCAAAATAAAATCATTTTTTAAAATTTATTAATTAAAAAATTAAAATAAAAAACGAATTTCAAAAAATAGAAAAATGTAGGGTTTGGTTAGAAATTGCTATGTCTTATTTTCTTAATGTAATTGGGCCTTTTTTTGCTCATATTTTGATTATATCACATGTTTAATTTGTGTATTTTATTATGTTTAATTGCATGTGCTCAATTTTATTGCAATTAGGATTTTGGTAGCTATGATCATCATTTTAATGATTGCGCACCCGCATGATCACCTCGCATGTTAGCGGATAGGTGTAAAATCAATCTAAACTGCCTGACAAAAGTCTTTTCTTTTAAAATGAACAAGATTAGGTACCGAAATGACACTAATTGATTAATTATTGTAATCAAGTCCTTGACCCTAGATTCTCTGATTGCGTAGGAAGTGAGGTACACTCCCATGTCTCACTTGATTTCTAGCAGATCCTAATAGGCTAGTGGCGACTCCTTATTGTAAAATTCTTAAAAATAACCCAACGTCACATGAGGCATGGGCTTGGGAGAGCCCGCGCCTATTCATGGGCCTTAGGTCTGTCCTTTAGGCAATACCCCTAAGCCTATTCACTTCCCCCCGAGGGGTAGGTCGCGACAGCTTGGTGACTCCGCTGGGGACCAGTTTTAGACCTTAGAGGACTTAGGCCTAAATCAATCTTGTTCAAAAAATTTTTGTTTGGCAGCGAGGATGTCATGTACGTCCCTAACGTGAAGGTTAAATGTTTTTGCAGTTGATAGGTACAAGGGGAAGTGACTGCTAAGCCTTGTTTTGTAGGGGGCGTAGGAATGAATGGTTTATTTATGTATGAGGTGTTGTTTGCTTGTTAATTGTCTCACGCCTGCGTTCCCTGCATTGCACTACACCATGGCACACATTACCTGCCACCGGACCTGGGCCGCATAGGATCACCTATGATGGTGTTGAGGTGGATACCACTCCGATTACAACCATGTAGTATGAGTCGCCCATCTCAACCTTGAAATTTCCTTCCTAATGTCAAAGGTCCCCACCCTGGTTTGCAACCATGCGACACGGGTCGGTTCTTTGGCAAAGCCGGAGTCATGGGTAACACGACCTAGCCGCGATCTTGTTGGTTCGGTCCGGTGATCCTATGGCTCCATTTTGAGCTGTATAGAGTAGAAATCGAACCACCGCCCATTCGTATGTCTACCGCCCATCCGTATGTTTATGTCATTGGCATTGCTACTCAATGAATAGGGTAAGCTTTTCGAATTCTTTTTGGTCGGTCCATGATAAATTAGGTTTGTCGTAACTTTGGTTGGCGTACGATGGGGGTACCCGAGCTTCGCATCATTTCCGTCCCGAAAGCCGATCTCCACACGTGGTGGGATAGACTGGATCTGACTGGCCATGACTGGGTACAATCTTATGTCGGACGATTACTCCCCCTATTGGAGATAGAGACTCATTATGGTGTCGTGCGAGCGTTAGCACATGTTTGGTGCCCCATAACTTGCACGTTCATATTTGCTGATCACGAACTCATTCCAACCTTGGAGGAATACAGTATTGCCATTGGAAAACCCTTAGTGTCGGAATTAATTAGCCCACCTCTAGGGACTGAGCATACATCGACCTTATCTAAGCTCCTTAGAGTTAAGGGAGAGGACGTGACAAAATTTTTGAAAGCCAATCGCAAGACCTGCTCTTTTTCATTTCTAAATGAGCTTTTTCAAAATGCCCCATCTTTCCAAAAGAATAGGATCTTCCTGTTAGCTTTCTTCGGGTTCGTAGTATTTCCACATTGTAGGAATGCTATTAACCCTTCCATGGCATGGGTAGTTCGTGAAGTGTGCATGGGAAAGAGCTTTGTTAATGCCGTCTTGAATGAGACTTTTCCTTCCCTTACTCGTTTTAAAGAAAATAAAGACAAAGCTTTCCATGCTCCTCCTGAACTCTTGAAAATTTGGTTCCTCTCCCACATTAAGGGGTTCGGTAGCTTGATGACTGTGAGCAACATTTCTGATTCTAGCCACCCTATCTTGAAGTTTAGAGATAGGGAAGCGTTTGCCCCTAACTATCATTATTCTGAGTGGTTAGTTTTCATGACCAACCTTGGACCTGAGGATTTTCAATGGCATGCTAAATGGCTCCGAGTTCAGGAGGCGCGGTTTGTGTGTGGGCTTACTGGACCTATTCCTTTGTTGGGAATCATTGGAGTCACCGAATATTACCCTACCTGAGTCACCCGTTAGTTTCAAGAGGTTCAACAGCTTCCACTGGCAATTCAAGAAGATCCGCTCAGGATAGACTTCCTCAATGGATGCCAAGATCACGAAGACTCCATCGCGCTAGTCAAGTTGATGTGGGATATGTGCCACCCTCGGAAACCGATGTGGCCTGAAGAGGAGTTGGAGGGGCAAGAGAAGACCTATTATACCTCAAAGGAGTACATCCTTAGGCACAAAATCATAGAGAGCCTTTGGCCGAAGATTCCCGAAGTGCCACTGAAGATCACCCATCGAGTCGAGATCAAGCGCCTTAAAAGGGAGCTCGAGGAGGTAGAAGAACGCACCTCGAAGTTGACCAAAGTTAGTGGGGCTGCCACCAGCGGAAGCTGTCCTCATTAGTTAGATTGAGTTAAGTGCGATATGTAGCGGGACCATACTCACATGTGTTACAATGTTAAGGAGTTTGTCTTGAGTCTCAATGTTGGGAGTTGGGAGTTAAGAGAGTGTCTTTCTATCTTCAAAGTAGCTTTGTTGTTCAGGGGTTCTCTCTCATGTCTTTTCTTGCATTATGTAGCAACCTTGCTTTCAATGAAATGAACAAATGGGGGTGATTAGATCTTTGTTGTGGGTCGACCACTTGATTATTACTTGTACTTATATATGCTTATCTACCCTTGCTTCCTAGCCAATCGATTGTCTTCTGTCGATCGTTGACACGGCCAAGTGGAGATCCCCGATTCGCATGCACGCGAAAGTTAGAATGGAGAACGAGGACACCAACATGCGCATGGCCAAGATAGAGGACCAGTTGGCCTAACTCACCGCGATGATGCTTGAAATAAGCTAGAAGCTTAAGGAGCCCCTCGCTGTAGCTGTTACTGGAACATCCACTCCTACGTCATCAAGATACGCTCCCCCATCGATGGGAGGCACGCACATCGCTGATCTCCTTGAAAAAAAACTGCTGGAGAAGCTCCTTTTGTTATGCCAATCATTGTCAATTTGGATCCTCCTCCAAAGGAAGACCCAACACCCTGCCTAAATGAAGAAAGTGAAAAACGCTTGGCAAAGATGGAGGAATGATTGTGTACCTTGCAAGGTTACGAGCTGAAAGGAGCTGATAGGCTGTCTCCATATACCAAGACAAACTTTCCCGAAACTTTCCAAGAGCCTGAGTTCATAAGAAAGTATGACAGAATAGGATGCCCCAAGACCCACCTTAAATACTACCTGAGGAAAATGGCTCGCTACATTGACAGCGTTACCTTCCTCATTCACACGTTCCAAGATAGCTTGGAAGGCATTGCCCTGATGTGGTTCATCGCACTGGACATTGAAGAATTCACCAGTTGGGAAGATTTAGCCAATGAGTTCTTGTAGCAATACAGGTTTAATACTGAGCTTGCCCCCACGAGGGAAGAGTTGACCCGCATTGAGAAGAAGAGGAATGAGTCATTTAAGGCCTTCGCGCAAAGGTGGAGGACCATGGCCTCACAGGTGAAGCCGGCCTTGAATGAGAGGGAGATGAAGCAACTATTCCTCAAGACATTGCCCCCTGAATACTTCCAAGGATTAGTATTCTTGGGATGCCAGACGTTTTCACAACTGGTAGATGTAGGTGAAGGAGTCGAGTGGGCAATTATCGAGGGAAGGATATCTACCCGAGGCATGAAGAAATTCCTGGCGAGAAAAGATAAGGAAGCCGCAGTTGAAGTAGCGCTTGTGCAAGAGCCGCTTTTCCATAGGCCGCCCGCAACACCCGTGCACAAGCCTGTAGTGGTTCAAGGGAGCTCGTCACGAGCATATGACAAGGGCAAGAGGCCCATTTGAAAGGAATTTTCCCCACTACCACGCCCACTGTCAAAGCTATTGCCTATGCTTCTCAAAAAGAGGATGGTCGCAAAGGAGGTACCCAGAGACAATCCCGCAAGATTTGCCAGGTTCAATGTGACCAAGACCTGCGAGTACCACATGGGAGAAAGATGGCATGAGGCATGATGTAGATAATTGTAATGTGCTGAGATACAAAATTCAACAGTTGCTAGATAAAGGCATCTTGGCTTTCAGAGAAGCTCAGCCTAACATGCAGCAGAACCCTCTACCAAATCATGCAAGGGGAGTCAAGTCAATTTATGAGGAGACACGGGCGGGTCAACAGCCTCTAATGGTGGATGCTTCCAAGTTGTATGAGTCCTTAGTGTTGGCAAGATACTGTGGAGGTCAGGAGGATGTGACCCTAGAAGAGAAACTAAACCGCGTCCGCAGGATGGTAGCCATGGGGTAATCCGACGAGGAGAAGAGGAAGAGAGGGTCGTATCCATGATAGTGCCATCATCATTCCGCTCATCTTTATGCAATTTTGCTTGTATCTCTCGGGCGAGGAAGGTTATGCCTGGAGTTTTGAAGACGCCAGCATTGTACGGGGAAGGGGCGATAGCTATGATAACCCCGATGGTGATTGAACTATCTAATGAGGAGCCCGCTGGCGATATCAAGATGGAAATCACTGAGCCCACGGTGATTGACCTTATGGTCGAGGAGACGTCGGCAATCAAAGTCACGGGAGGGAATGCAACACCGCTTATGATTGAATTGCCACCCTAGGAGAAAGATGGAGTGATAGTGTTGGAGCATCCTCCCAAATTCGATCCCAAAGCCGTACCTTGGGATTATGAAACAAATGAGGTAGACACTGTCACACGATTGGGCCGTTGTTACACACTCGATAAAGGAGTAGAAAAGAAGACCGTGACCGAGGAGGAGGCAAAGCAATTCTTGGCCATAGTAAAATCCAGTGAGTTCAATGTGGTGGACCAACTGCGGAAGTTGCCAGCTCAAATCTCTCTCTTGGGGTTGTTCAAATCTTCTGAGGAGCATAGGGACATCTTGTTGAAGATCCTTAATGAGGTGCACGTGCTAGAAACAATCGATGAAGTCCAACTGGAAGAATTTGTTAGGGCCATTTTACTGAAAGACCAAATTTCCTTTACTGATGAGGATCTTCCCCTTGATGGTCCTAATCATACCAAATCGCTACACATCTCAGTGAAGCACGAGAGCACTCTTGTTTGCAGAGTGTTGATCGATAACGGTTAGGCGCTCAATATATGCCCGTTGGCTATGCTCCATCGTCTTGGCATTGATCTTGGGAGAATTCGTACTGGCAAGTCGATTGTGTGGGCTTTTGACGGGATGAAGAAGGAGGTGATAAGGGAGATTGAACTTGAGTTGCTGATTGGCCCTGTACTTTTCCAAGTCCTGTTCCAAGTGCTGGATATACCAAGCGCCTTTAATTTTATGCTAGGGAGGCCATGGATCCACACGGCAAGCGTCGTCCCTTCTAGCCTTCATCAGAAGGTGCGATTTGTGGTTGGCAACAAGCTTATCACTATGCATGGAGAATCTGATTTTAAGATCTACCACGAGATGGCTATCCCTTATGTGGAGCCTGAATGTACCGAGGAATCCAACTTTCAAACTTTAGAGTTGGTATCCATGATTCATATGCCTGCGGGTTCTTTCACAAAGGCCCTTGAATTGTCTAAGCTACCTATATCAATGGGAAAGATCATGCTGGCGAGCGGGTATAATCCTGGAGAGGGTTTTGGATCGCATGGCCAGGGTGTGCGAAAACCCATTGAAGCTCATAAAAACTCGAAAATGAGAGGCTTAGGATATGTTGAGGGGTGAGTGGGTCGTAGCAAGCGATGTGGCCGTGGCAACCGAAGAAGCTATGGAAGGTAGAGAGGTCGAGGTACTTGAGGAGGCCAAAGTGAGTATGAAGACCGAGAGGGACGCATCGCCCGAATCAAAAAAGACGGGGACAATCAGAAGCCTCTTCTCCTGGTGCTAGAAGAGACGTTTCCAGGACCTCCAAGGATGTTGTCCGAAGAAGAGGAGGACATCTTTGGTGTGACTGAGTTGTTCGAGGAGGATGTCATATGCACTATCCTGGCGTGCAAGGAAGCTGAGTCCTCTGAAGTCGTGGCTATCCCTCTAGAGTAGGGCAGTTCTCGTTTAGCCTAGTCTTCCATTTTACGTCTTCTCCCCTGCTTGAGATCTCGTAGTCTTTCTTTCTTTCTTTCATGTTTATGTCATTTGTAACATGAACTATGGTTAGCCTCGATCTTGAGCCGTTAGTTGAGGGTGGTGTGTGTTAAAATATGGCCTTATCTTTCCTCATTGAATAAAATAGATGCATGTTTTATTAAGGACATGTGGAAGCATACCAAACTAGTCCTATGATGGTCGCTGAGGCCTAGGCCTCCACATACTCCCTTGTTTGACTGTTTTGCAAGGACGAAGAAATCCGATGATATAAGGATGAGTTCTTGAAACTTTTACAAAAAAATATTTCAAATTCTTTTCGAAAATGACATGCATCATCTTTGTTGTTGACATTGTTCTAACTTATCTCATCGCATCTCATGCATTACATTATGCATAATCATAATAAGGGTGCATGTGACCCAGATGTGCATGAAGAAAGTCTCTCAAGTTCTGATGACATCAACGATGATGATCATAAGGGGATTGAGCATGAATGGAATCGACATGAAAAATCAAAGCTGTTGACAGAAGAACGAATAGTCACCAAAAATTTGGGTGATGCAAAGAATGTTAGGGAAGTAAAGATCGGGGCATGTCTATCAGAGTCAGAGGTGGAAAGGATGACTAATCTCTTGAAAGAATATCAAGATGTGTTCGCCTGGACGTATGCTGACATGCCGGGATTGGACTCCGAAATTGTGGAACATGCTTTGCCAACGGATCCTGATGTGCCACCTAAGAAGCAAAGACTTAGGAGAACTAAACCAGAGTTGTCCAAGAAGATTGAAAAAGAAGTGATGAAACCGCTAAAAGTGGATTTTATCAAAGTGACGCGTTATCCTGATTGGGTAGCAAATATCGTGTTTGTAATGAAGAAAGATGGGCAAATTAGGGTGTGTGTTGACTATTGCGACTTGAATCAAGCAAGTCCCAATGACGACTTTCCGCTTCCGCATATTGATGTCTTGGTTGATAGTACGGCGGGATTTGAGTTATTCTCCTTCATGGATAGTTTTTCTGGATATAACCAAATCCGTGTGAAGAAGGAAGATAGGAGCAAGACATCATTCATAACTCCTTAGGGGAACTTTATGCTACAAAGTGATGCCTTCCGGTCTAAAGAATGCTGGGGCAACGTATCAAAGGGCCATGGTCACGTTGTTTCATGACATGATGCACAAGGAGATCGAAGTATATGTGGATGATATGATCGCGAAATCAAGATGAGGTGAGGACCATGTTGAAGTCTTGTGGAAACTGTTCGAACGTCTTCGGAAATTCAAGCTACGCCTCAATCCCGCAAAACTCATTTTTAAAGCGAGATCTAGGAAGCTATTAGGGTTCATGGTCAGTAGCAAAGGCATAGAGATTGATCTGTCAAAGGTTAAGGCTATCAGTGATTTACGACCCTTGACTACCACCAGAGAAGTCCGCAGCTTTCCGCAGCTTGATGGGACGACTTAATTATGTGGCAAGGTTCATCTATCAGTTATCTGAAACAGCGAAGCCATTCTTCAGGCTCCTGAAAAAGAATGCAAAGATTGAGTGGGATGCCGAGTGCCAAGGCACCTTCGAGAAGATAAAACACTATCTCCCTCACGCACCAATCCTAGTTCCCCCTCTCCCTAAAATTCTCCTAATATTGTACTTGACCATATATGACGAATCATTGGGAGCCATGTTAGCACAGAAAAGACCAAATGATGGGAGAGAATGCGTGATATACTACTTGAGCAAGAAGTTCACTGTTTCCGAGATGAACTGTACAGAAGTTGAGAGAACTTGCGTGATCTTGATTTGGGTCTTGCACAGGCTGCGACAATACACACTCCATCACCGAATCCTATTAGTGACCGAAAATGATCCCATCAGGTACCTCCTGGAGAAGCCAGTGCTGGTTGGCAAGTTTGTCAAGTGGCAAATCTTAATTTCAGAGTTTGACGTTCAGAGCTTGGGGCAGAAGTTCATTAAAGGTTGCACCATAGCAGACATGTTGGCCGAAAGTTCTGAGAGGTCCAGAGCATTTGATGACGATAGTGATGTGGAGGAGCGAATTTTACTTGTATCAAGTGACAAATGGACGATGTACTTCGATGGTGCAGTTAACTTAGCTGGGTCGGGTACCAGGGTAGTTCTTATCTCCCCAGACGGATAGCACTACCCTGTCGCCGCTAAATAGACATTCCCTTGTACGAATAACGTCGCTGAGTACGAAGCATGCATTCTTGGCCTCAAAGCTACCATCAATATGAAAATCCGGAAGCTGCAAGTTTATGGTGATTCGGCCCTTATCATCTTATAGATCGAAGTTGAATGGCGAACACGAGATTCTAAATTGATTTCGTATCATGAGTTCCTAGGGGAGTTGACGAAGGAATTCGAAGAAATATCATTCGAATACTTACTAAGGTCTCAAAATCAATTCGCTGATGTCCTGGCTACCTTGTCTTCAATGTTACAAGAAGCTGGAGGCATGGACATTGAACTGTTGAGAACTGAAATCCTGAAACGCCCGACTTATTGCATGACGGTCGAAGAGGAACTGGACGGACAACCTTGGTATCACAACATCTTGAAGTATCTACAGAAGGGCGAATTCCCCGAAGGAAGTGAAGCAGTAGACATAAAGCATTTGATGAAGCTAGCATCAAAATTCTTCGCCAGTGGAGATGTCCTCTACAAAAGGTCCTTCGACTTAACATTACTAAGGTGTGTCGACGCTAAAGAAGCCGACCGTTTGATGAAAGAGATACATGAAGGGGAGTGTGCCCCCCCCCATATGAATGGACACTTCTTGGTGAGAAAGATCATGCGACTCAGTTATTATTGGCTGACCATGGAGTCTGACTGCATTCAGCACGTAGGACGGTGTCACAAGTGCCAGATTTATGGAGACAAGATAAATGCCCCTCCAAATGAACGTCACGAAATGTCTCAATCCTGGCCCTTTTCAATGTGGGGAATTGACGTGATCGGGCCCATTAACTCCAAAGCCTCAAATGGGCATCGATTTATCTTGGTGGCAATATACTATTTTAGCAAGTGGATCGAGGCCAACTCGTACGTTAATGTCATCACCAAGAATGTGGCCAGGTTAATTCGTCGCGACATTGTTGCCTGTTACAGGGTGTCAGAGGTAATCATTACTGACAACGGCACTAATTTGAACAACAAAGTCGTGGATGGCTTGCTCAGTGAGTTTCAAACCAAGCATTTGAACTCGTCACCGTACCGCCCTCATATGAATGGAGTGGTGGAGGCGGAAAACAAGAACATAAATAAAATCCTGTCAAAAACTGTAGAAAATTATCGTGATTGGCATGAGAGGCTTCCTTATGCACTAATGGCATACTGAACTTCTATCCGCACTTCTATTGAGGCAACTCCTTTTTCACTGGTGTACAGGATGGAGGCAGTCTTGCCTGTTGAAGTTGAAGTCCCTTCTCCAAAGGTCATTTCCCAGTCTAAGCTCGATGATACCGAGTGGACGCAACAGAGGTATGAGTAGCTAAATATGATCAACGAGAAGAGACTACAAGCTGTGTGTCATGGTCAATGCTATCAGAGACGAGTTGCGAAGGCCTTCAATTGAAGAGTGCGTCCTAGATACTTTGAAGTCAATGACCTGGTGTTGAGGAAAGTACTCCTGATCATACCGGACCCTTGTGGCTAATTCACCCCGAACTACGAAGGGCCGTATGTCATTAAGAAGATTCTTCTTAGTGGTGCTATGATTTTAGTTGAAATGGATGGCAGTGAATTGCCTAGACCTGTAAACGCTGATGCAGTTAAGAAATATTTTCCATGATTGAAATCAAGGTTGAAGAGCCACTTCATGCATAGTTTGAGTCGCATAGCAACGTAGACATCATGCATATGTTACATACACACATATCTATTTGTGTTTCAAGCACCTTACCGTTCGATGAGGAAATTGCGGAAGGAAAAGTCGAGTCAAGGACCCATTGAGTCTCCGCACATACGGCTGAGTATCTCTTCTTCTTAAGTGAGAAGTAAACTTGGACGATGGAAATAAATAAAAAGATGATGATTAAAAGAGAGAGAGAGAGAGAGAGAGAGAGAGAGAGAGAGAGAGAGAGAGAGAGAGAGAGAGAGAGAGAAGAACAAGAATGCATGGCATCATTCGCATGACCTATTCCCAGCGTCTCCATGCGTGCTTCATGTCGGTGACCATTGAAAAAGGGTCTCGTAAAAATGATTTTATTTGGGCAAAAAAGTGAGATGTTAACCATGCCAAACAAGAAGTGCTTAGCATGAAGAAAGGCAAGCCATTTCCAAACACGTCCTTCAGACACTTTTGAGAGTTGAGTGAAAAGCAACATTCTCTTAGGACGAATGATTCATTCGCATTGAGCGCAAAGATCGAAATGATAAAGGAGTTTCCTTCGTCAATTCCAAGCATTGCACTAATCTCTTGCTACCATTTCGGCTGTATAAAGATAATCCTTCAAAATACCCTTGTTGAGAACGACTCTACACTGGGGCAGCATAGGAGGTTTCGGTTGAGATGTAGAGCGAAAGATTGAGAAGGATTATATTACTTTCACTTGCATCAATCTTCTGGTGATAGCTTCAGAGGAACTCTCATCAGAGCTTGTGTGGCACCACCGAACGGCCCCCGATCCGTTAGGGTCACCACAGTTCACTTGCCTTTCTCTTGACCTGATAGTCTATTACTCTGATACCATTAAAAACTTGACAAGTCCATGAGTCCTGGGGGTTTATATTTCTTTGAGATCAATCCCTACGCAGTTATAGCATAAGCGCATCCATCAACTTCCCTTCCTGTAATTAAAACGATGCACACCTATTAGACATTTTTATAAGTCAGAGCCGAACACTTTCATTTACATAGACTTGATAGACATCATCAGTTAGTACACCAAAATTTGCCGTGGTTTTCTATACCCGGTTACATACCAAAAGATAACCGACTTCCCCCCCCCCTCTTTTTCTTTCCAAATAGTCATATACATAAGTCTATCAGTCAGTGTCGGTGGTCCAAAAATGCCTCATCTGCTGACCATCACTCTTGGTCACACCCAGTTTGGTACATCAGCTGGCAGCGGCTGCAATGGCCCCAGCGTATTCCCATCACGGCGGACGAACACAGTCAGAAACTCCTGAATCACTGGGCCGGCGGGTGAACCAATGTCATACAAGACCAGTACCCGCACTCGAACAAAGACCAACCCTCGTATCTCAGGATGGTGGTGCTCCGAACACTCACACTCAAGGTCGACTGGAATACCGTAAAATGTGCCGGGGGTGACTGGTAGTAGAGGCATATCTTCTAGTTTGAAATGTTAGTCCCCAAAAAGGGATGAGTACAACCACTCAACAGTAAAAGATTCATTAAGCTATATCGTGAAGTACCATCAATATCTAGATTCATGCAAGATAGACAAAAACAGGTAATCAAGGAATAAGTATGCATCAAAAACCATGAAATTCTTTAATGCAATGACAAATGCAGTTTCAAAGGATCAAGATGCATCATGTCCAGTTACACAAGTCCCGATCATAGGGCCAAACTGTTATGACACGTCCCATTCCATGCCATACAATTTAGTCCCATAACCAGACCACACACACACACTTAGTAGAACCATCAGTTTTAATATTCAAAAGGTTTCATCCCCCAGAGGACCAACGTTTGCATCATTCTGGGATTTCTCACCCAATCCTAGCATCGCGAAAGCCTCCGGCATTCAGCCACTAGGGCCACCGGGCATCCGGAGTGTGTCACGTCACACCTCCAGGCATCTCGCACCCCACCTGGCATCACGAGGAATCCTCCGGGGTTCGCCATGAAAATGGTTACCTCGGCCCTTCGGATTTACGTACCGACAAGCATACAACCAGGCATCCCGAAGCTCCCGGGGAAAACCTCTGGGGCACTACGGACCCCAGGCATCCAAAGGACATTGACTCACTCGAGCCTTCGGGCCTCTCGACTCCCAGGGCATCGTTGACCCGAGGGTTCAATGGCAACATTAAAATCTTAATTTCCAAAAACATGTTCAATGATATGACATTGGAAATCACATGAGTTTCATTGAAATCTTTGGTGTTGAATGATATGCCGAATGCCAAAAATTATCATGTCCAATAACAACTCAAGATGCATTCACCTTTTGGAACAAGTTGAGCAAATTCGGAGTAAAACAGCTCAAAAATCAGAATGCACAGTTTTAATAAAAATTTCGGAATAACCCCTAACTGAATTCAGAAAATTCCAAAATTTTGGTATGTTATAGATGAGACCTAAAGGAAGAAATTTCGTGAAGGACACTAAGTCAGATTCATTGTGTATAAAGAATAATAAATCACGCAACTCGATTTCAGATTTCCTATATCACAGAATTTACACACTAGCAGAAAACACCGTTCATTAACAGAAACTTATGCCTCTATATGGATTTCGAAAAATCTGAGCAAAATTATACGTTATATTTTAAAAAATCCTTTACGACATTCATGAAGAAGTCGGGACCAAAATCACACTAGGATTATCCCTAGAAAATCTACAAAACTGCCGAGTTTCACTTGATCAAATTCGAACACCACGGACCCGATAGGATCCCGCGCCTAGACCGTAGCTATTTCATTTCAAAATTTCACCATGAGCAGACCTTTCAATCCCTACTTCAGCCAAACCAAAACCACATAGAAACAATTCTGCTCTTCCTCAATCTCATGGTTCTAATTCATCTCAATCATCCAAAAACCCAACATGTAGCTTTCATTTCAGCATTTCCTCAAGTCTACTTGTACTTCACCAGATAATCACAGTATGCATAACATAGATTAATGAACTTCTACTTGCCTCACTACTAAGCTCGATCAGCAAGCAACACAGGAAGCTCGGGACCTCGTGTGTGACTCAACGGTGGCATCGACGGGTGGCGTCGATGGCAGCAGCACCGTGCTCGATGGAGGGCGACCTCTTCCTTCCTCACACCGTGAACCCACTCGCTTCTCGCTCACGAACTTCCTCGCTCAAACCTTCTCTCGATCACTCTCTCTCTCTCTCGCTCAATTTCCGCTCGGTTCTTCTCTCTATACCCCTCAATTCCGAACCCCTTTTGTTCATTTGATTAGCTGATTAATTAATTCTTGCATGCAAGATTTTTGGTGGCATCACTAAACGAAGCCAGCTGGGTGAATGTGGCAAGAAGTAGGTCCTTCGGTTGGCAGCTCTCCCCCCCCCCCCCTTGCATGCATTGACATGTCCATTGATGAGGGCCTCTTGGTCAACAATTTCTTTTCTTAGTTGACCCTAGTGTTGACCGAATGGGGAAGGACTCGGGGCGGCATTGGACGCGCATGGTCTTTCCTCTCCATGCATGGCCGAATTTTCTTCCTTCAGCTCACTAAGAAATTTTCAATCGATCAAAGTACAAAGACCTCTCTTGTTGCATGGCTGATCGGTCCAAGAGATAAAAATAACGTGGCCGTTGGCGGGATTGTTCGTATGACCATTCAAGAAAATTTCTTTTTCTCCGAAAATCAATGTCTCGGGATGTCAAATGGCGATGAAACGGAGTCGAATGTGGTGTCGACATTGACGAATTCCAATAACCATTTTGTCGATCTGCGACATATCAATTCAATAATAATAACAAAATGATGTCCATTGTGGTGTCAATAACACCGTTCGACGATACTTCCATCGCTTAGTCATGGACCGTCGCATACCCGAGGATCGTCAAAATTTCCGGATGCCACAGCTTGACTCATCCCAAGGTGAAGAAGAGCATTTCATTCTCTACCCAAACATTGATACCCGTTGCTTTAACCAATTTGGGCCTGATTGTTCATTTCTGAATCCCAAGTGGTGATTATCTCCCATCACTGGGGCAAAGGCATAAGGAATTGACCAAATACAATTTATAGTGTGCCTAGTAAAAGCATCTCGAAAGTCATAAGAGCTCCAAAAGTTTAAAGAGCAAAAAGTTCGACAAATTAAGGGGCATGAAAAAGCAGTGTGCCTGGTAAAAGCAAGGCCAATGCCTGTCAAGAAAAAGAGCCAAAAGACTACATCTTATGTGAAAGAAAAATTATCAAAGTTCAAGTGCCTGCGTAAAAAATCATCGCAAGTGCAAAGGAAATTAGAGAAATGAGCAAAGCTCCCATGCAGAAATGATTAGTCAAGGGACTTTCGAGATGTGCTGTGTTTCAAAAGCCGAATGATTCCAAAAGATCGAGTGACATGGTCACGATGCCATGATGATCACCGGCTCTTAAAATCCCCCTTGAAAATTTTAAGCTTTTCGAGCCTCTCCTGAGCCAACATTACAACCCTCTTCCGAAGTCTCTTCTGATTGGGATGATTAGAGTAAAAATGAGAATGCCACAAAGAAGCTACCGCTTGAAGGGGTGGAAGCAATTCTATCTTGTCTTATCTTCCAAGTTCTTGACTTGTAAACTCGATGAAGATAGCAACAAATGTTCCTTTCTTGGCCTCAAAGCAACAATCCCTTTGTGTAAGCCCATGACCAAACCTATATTGCGGTCCTGTCAAAAGACCTTTTTGATCGATCTAATTGTGCTCATCGCGAATCTTTCTGAAAGCCTTTGACATGGGTTATCCGAGATACCATCAGCAATCAGTTACTTCCTACATGAATGGATGTGATCAAGTAGCCATTTTATTGAGAGTATGTGAGAAACCCTTTATGACTAAGAAGCTCTAGTTTGGCATGCTTAATAAGCATTTTTCACGAGTAGAAATCATTTTGATAAGAACTTGTCTCCCTAGAGAATTTGATGATTAATGATACATCCCCGAGCAAGATGACTATTTGCGCCACCATGATGCTGATTGACATCGAGTGTTTTGTTAAAGCAGTCAGACTTAGCTTGATTAGCTTGTTCTATTGATGCTGCAATATTGCCAATACATCTCTTGATGACATCCCTAATGACAATTACTTAAGTTGAGTTTGACATGATTCCCCAGTGAAGCCATGCAGTTTTCAAGGGATTAGCGGGTGCTTCCCCGAAAATCAAATGTTCATGGTTAGCCTCAAACCATGTCAACTACAAAGGTTTATGGGTTTTCCTCAAACCATGTATTTGTAGCCCGGAGTCTTCTCTTCTTCTTATGACACGGCATGCTTCTGTAGCCCGGAGTCTCTTCTTTCTTCTCATGACACGGTGTGCTTCTGTAGCCCGGGGTCTTTCTCTCTTCTTATGACATGGCGTGCTTCTGTAGTCCGGAGTCTTCTCTTCTTCTTATGACACGGCATGCTTCTGTAGCTCGGAGTCTCTTCTTTCTTCTCATGACACAGTGTGCTTCTGTAGCCCAGAGTCTTTCCTCTCTTCTTATGACACGGTGTGCTTCTGTAGCTTGAAGTCTTTCTCTCTTCTTATAACACGGTGTGCTTTTGTAGCTTGGAGTATTCCCTTCTTCTTGTGACACGGTGTGCGTTTGTAGCCTGGGGTTTTTCTTCCTCTTATTAACAAGACGCGCTTCCATAGTTATGAGTCCTTTCCGTCGACTTGATACATGCCTATGCACCCAGGGTCTCTCTACCGCCAAAATAATTTAGGTGTCTTCCGTCTTTGATTGCAACCTCTTCGAGGCTACATTAAAAAATGGGCAGTTGTTAACACCTAATTTGTATTTTCAAGCACATAAATATATAAAAAAACCTTTAGGGGTCGGGCCGGATTCGGCCTTGCCCAGCCCTCCCCCATCCCTTTTCTTTCCCCCATCGCGTGGCCGAGCCCTCCTTTTCTCTTTCCCCTCGCGTGGCCTAGTCTCTTCCTCCCTTCAGCCTGGCCCGCACCCTTACCTTTCTTCCTCCTTCAGCCGTCTCCCGTGTGGGAAACCAGCGAAACAAAAAGGAGCTGCTCAGGGCTGAAAGGAGCTGCGGCAGGGGACAAAAGGATCTCGTGGCAGGCAGGCAAGCGGCACGATCCGCGGGTCATAGCAAGCCGACAGAGAGCTGGTTGGTCGGTTGAGGCCATGCGCGTGAGCCAAACAGGCAAAAAGGCAAATAAGAGAGAGAGCAAGGAGAGAGGAAGAAAAAAGAAAAACAGAACAGGGAGGGAGGGAGAACAGAGAGCGAGAGAAGGGGACGGGGAGAAAAGAGAGTAGGCCGAAGAAGGAAGGAGAGGAGGAGGAGATCCCCCCATGAGCCACCGACCACTACCGGAGCTGCCGACCGCCTCCAACTCCGCCGGATCTAGGTTGGTCTTTTAACAAGCACCTGGTGTGCGCTTCTCGGGACCAAGCCGGCCGGAGCTCGCCCTGACCAGTTCGGGCAATCTCCGACCACTACCCGTCCCCCATTCCCTTCCATGACGTTTTGGTTTCTTATTCTTGGAGTTTAGGACCTACGCTTGGGCCTCAGGTCGAGCCAATAGCCCTTAGGATCCGCACGCGTCACTCGTTCGATGAAATGCTCGACTGAGCTCTGCCTCCCCGACTCCTCCATGTAGAGCTTAACTAGGGTTTTTGGCCATCGGAAGGATGCCGTCATTTGCCCAGAGGCCGGATTGCATCTCTTTGGACCGAGGCGGCGCCGTCGTGGCCCCAACTAAAGACCGCTTGTGCCCTTCGCCTCTGCCCTCTCCTCCGTTGCAGTCGGACAGCCGTCGAATGGGAGTTGCGGGTCGGCGGAGCCCTCGATCGAGCCACTTGTCGCTTCCGGTGGAGCTCCGATCAGCGCCCTGTCGCTTCTGGTGGAGCTCTGACCGGCGCCGCCACCTTGTTCGGAGGACCCCCGCGGGCAGCATGCCGTTGCGGCCTCCCTGGTCGTGACTGAGCAGTCGCTGACCAGGGGCCGCAGGCCGAGCTGGGCCAGATATGATATCTGGCCCGCTGGGCATTTTCCACCGCGCAGGCCAACAGCCTGGAATTAATCTGGGTCGTGGGCCTGCAGGTAAGTCCCTTTTGACAAAAAGGGGGTTGGGCTCATCAGCGGGCCCAACCCCAAATTGAGAAGTGGCTCGACTACCTTGGGTCAGGCCTGGTCCCTTTCCGGATCGGGCCAACCGGCTCGCCCCCCCAATCAGGTCTGACCCGGGTGGGTTTAATCGACCCACCCGGCTGAGTCAGATCCGGGCCGGGTTAGACCAGACCTGACTCGGCCCGGCCCAAAAAAAAAAACAAAAAAAAAAATAATTTTTTTTTTAAATTTATTAATTAAAAAATTTCAAAAAAAAATTCGAAAATTAGAAAAATGTAGGGTTTGGTTAGAAATTGCTATGTCTTACATTCTTAGTGTAAATGGGTCTTTGTTTGCTCGTATTTTGATTATATCGCATTTAATTTGTGTATTTTATTATGTTTAATTGCATGTGCTCAATTTTATTGCAATTAGGATCTTGGTAGCTATGATCATCATTTTAATGATTGCGCACCCGCATGATCACCTCGCATGTTAGCGGATAGGTGTAAAATCAATCCAAACTGCTTAACAAAAGTATTTTCTTTTAAAATGAACAAGATTAGGTACCGAAAGGGCACTAATTGATTAATTAATGTAATCAAGTCCCCGACCCTAGATTCTTTGGTTGCGTAGAAAGTGAGGTACACTCCTATGCCTCACTTGGTTTCTAGCCGACCCCAATAGGCTAGTGGCGACTCCTTATTGCAAAATTCTTAAAAATACCCCAACGTCACGTGAGGTATGGGCTTGGGAGAGCCCGCGCCTAATCATGAGCCTTAGGCCTATCCTTTAGGCAATACCCCTAAGCCTATTCGCTCCCCCCCGAGGGGCAGGTCACGGCACCATTTAAAAGGTTCCGCTAAGGGAATTCCCAGAAGATGCTTGCATAACTCTAAGTTATTTTGTTTTTTTATTGGCATTACTTGCTCCATCTCAACTTTGATGTCTGCAACAGAGAGTTGCACAGAGACAAGCTATGTGGACCCTTCTTAAAGCATTACCTGCTCAACGGAAGAAGCTTGAGAAATAGACTTCGAATTTAGTATTTTGGATCAATAGAAAGTAGAATGCATTCAGTTTCTTGAACAAGAAAAGAATGATTATGAGATAATACATTTTCTTTGACTTGAAAAGAATGAATTCTAGAGTGCAAAGATGACTTTATACTATGTGGCAAACTCTGATACAAAGAATCTCTCAGACTGGACGACATAGAGTTGGAACAAGCCACCTGATTGGATCAAATTTGGACGATATTGGACCGGGAAACTCGGACAGGCCAAATTGGGTGTGTCTTTGGCCATCAAGTTGGACCATTTGGTGAGGAAAATTGTGGAATGGATGTGGATACCTTGGCTAGTATTTTTGGGCACCAACTGGGATTAAATTGAAGGAGAATTGATTTCAATTGGAAGGGAAATGTTCAAAATTCGTATGCCATGGGGCTGCAACATTTTGGACCACTTTGGTGGCTTGTTTGGGAAGCCTTTGAGGGGAAATAGCTACTGTGGATATGGCTGAAGAAGGTGGGGTAGCCACTTGAGTGTATTGGATATTTATGAAGACTTTGAAGCCATTTGGTCCCCCTCAAGCCAGCAGAACACTTCTTCTTCTTCCTTGCTGTTCTCCTCCTCCATTGTTGTTTTTTAGAGCTCAAAACCAACCAGCAAGCCCTGAGAAACCAGAGAGCTAGCCCCTGTAGCCGTCGACCGTCTGTCTGAGCCACCGCTGTCGCCAGTTTGTCCGCTCGTGAGCACCCTAGATCGTGCATCCAGGCCGCTGATTCCGCCTCTTGCTCGTGTCTCGATCGCCGTCCCGAAGCTCCTGGCCACCGTCGCACCTCCGCCTGAGCTTCCCCGCCGCTCGTCCAAGCTGCCGTTGACCCCTGTAGCTCCGCCTGGTCCTACCTTGCCCGTCCTGCCGCAGCTGGGCCGCTCGTCTAGCCCAAGACCAGAACCGAAATCTCAGCCCACAATTGAGATTTCGTGGCTTGTTTTCGGCCCCTTCCAAGTCCCTTTGGGTGTCTCCGTAGGCCTGTGTTCCACTCGCCTCCGCGTCATCATCACCATGAACTCACCGGCTCGCTAATCTGGTGAGTTTACTTGCTAAACCTTAATTATGAGGTTAATTATGCTTAGTAGGTAATTAGCTTAGCCTAAGCTTGGTTTAGGTGGTTAGTTTTGTTTAATTAGTGGTTTAGTTGATTAATTAGGCCAATTAGGTGGTTAGATTAGATTAGTTAGAGCTAATTAGATTGCTTGATTTATGTGGATAGGTGCATTATTTTTCTAGGTCCAATTAGGTGGTTAGATTAGCATATTTAGCTTGATTAGGCATTTATGTAATTAATTTGCATTTATTTAATTATTTTTGTAATTTATTTAATTATTTATTATTTTTCGGAAATTATATCGGGATAGCCGGTCGTCAGAATTTTGTGCTGGTTATTGTGGTGTGGTTGGTTTGTACAATTGAGTGTTAAATTGTGCAATTGGGTGATGATTGTGAGTTTTGATTTATTATTTCAAAATTATAGAATTTTGGTATTTAATTAGAAAATACTGGGTGTCGATTTTTTATGCCAAAAATGTTTTTAAGTACTATATCAAATAGTGGGATTTTTAAAAGTGAGGATATCGCATTTTATGACTCAAGCTGACCGTGTATGTGACATCCTGCTTTTCAGGTTTTGTTTTCGATTGGCTAAGTTGGGCTTTTCATCGACGTGCCTATAGTTCTTTTCTCTGGGTTGACCACTCACGAGATAACTAGCTTATCAGGTGAAGCCGTTAAGAGATTTTAACGCAATAGATTTGAGAATTCGAATAGGAATCGACTGCACGATCGTGCTAGTCTGCAAGGGTCATTACGGCATTGTCAAAATCGATAAGAGATCGGGGATAGGTCAATTCAACCGAGATATGTGATCAAAATGTGGGTGATTCCACCTGATTGCAAAATTCTCGTCGATCGGCACTAGACCGATTTTTCTGTTGTTTTGGGTACCCTGTGCTCGTAATTGAAACCTTGAGATTTTCATGACAACCGAGAGTCGCCAATATGTCGAAGATGTACATTGTGACTCGAAATAAATCGATCACGGGTCAATTGCACCAAAATTCCTAAAATCTATTCGGTGGGCTGGGTTACGCTAAAATCGCGCCAGATTGAAATTAACCGCGAATTTGAACACGATTACAAAAATTGAAAGTTCTGTCATGTCACAATTCATTTTAAGAGCGTTGACTCATCGTCCGAAGATTTTTCTATAAATCGAGATTTTTGGTGAAAATACAAAATAGGGCCGTTTTTGTCCGGAAAATTTAGAGGATCATTTTTGGTCGCGTTTTTGGGATGCAAGTTGGTTCTATTGGTAAGGAAAAATGTCAATTTGATCGAGGACACTTTGGTGAAAATTATAGGGATCGGTTTAAGCCCAATTGGAGAGAATTGGTTCAATCTAGGGGAAATTGAGTGTAAATTCGTAGCCCTCATGGTGCACCACCTTTTGGACCACTTGGGACTTGTTCTAAGGCGATTTATGTGCACAAAATTGGCTGAGGATAGGGATGAGTCAAGTGGGGGCCAAACAATGATCAAAGAGATAGAGAGGAAGACTTTGGAGGCCAAGGAGGGTCCCTCCATTGTGCAGCTGGCTTCTTCTTCCTCCTAGGCTTTACTTTCTCCATTTTCAATCCCTTTGGAGCTCAAAGATTTGCAGAGAGTTGAGCCAGCCATCCCCTCTGCTGTCGACCGCTCGCCAAGCCCGCCGGACAGCCGCCGCTCACCGTTGCGCCTCGTGCGAGCCGCGCCAGTCTCGCTCGCCGTTCCCTTCCAGTCGCGTGTCACCCCGTGTCCTTGAGCCATCCCTGGACCACGTCGGAGCCCTTGGGCCGCCGTGCAGCTCGCCGGAGTAGCCACCGTCGCCCCTGCCCGCCGCTGCAGCCGTTCGCTAGCCCGCTTCGCCATTCCAGCCCCAAGCCGTCGCCTAGCTCAATCTCTCGGGCCAAGACCATAATCGAGAAACCTCAGCCTAGCAGTGACAGTTGGGCCAATTTTCAGGCCCGTCCTGGCCCCGCTTGGTGTCGCCGCTTCGGAGTTTGTTGCTTGTCTCCGCCTTGCCGTCATCGTGGACTCATTGGAATTCAAAACCAGTGAGTTTACTCACTAAACTATGCTTAGGGAGTTAATTATGCTTAAGGGTTGATTAGTTTAGGCTAAGTATGGTTTAGGTGGTTAGTTAGAACGGATTAGCAATTTAATAACTCATTATTGCATGTTAGGTGGTTAGATCGGCTTAATTAGCGACTAGATAGGTTGTATTATTTATCTAGATAGGTTCGAAATTTTTCCGGGCCCGTTTTAGTATTTAATTAGGTTTTTCCGGCCTAAGTTTGCATTTATGGCATTTAAATGTATTTATTTAATTAATTTTGGCATTTATTTAATTATTTATTATTTTCTGGAAATTAGACTGGGATAGCTGGTGACCAGAATTTCGTGCTGATTGCAATGGTGTGCTTAGTTTATTTAATTGGATGTTAATTTGTGCTATTTGAGTGATAATTGTAATTTTGGGAATTTATCCCAAAATTGAGTAATTTCAGTATTTAATCGGGAAACACCGCGCGTCAGTCTATAACGCCAAAAATATCTTTATGGAATATATTAAGTGGTGGGATTTTTGAAAAGGAAAATATTGTATTTTGGCTAACGCCGAACGTATACCCATACACGATTATTTTCATCGGGTATTATAAAAACGGTGTATTGTTCAGCTTCGGTGAGCATTATAAGTATCGTTCAGCTTTGGTGAGCATAATAAGTATCGTTCACCTTCGATGAGCAATATAGATATATAGTAGCTTCGGTGAGCATTATTATATATCTATTAGCTTTGGTGAGCTATACCATCTATTTTCAGCTTAGGGTGAGTAGTGTTGGTACCGATCGAACTTTATGGAAGGTATTGATGGTAGGGAATCGAGTGGATCGATTAATCGATGACTTGATTTGAATTGAAGTGATTGATTGAGTATATAAATTATACTGACTTGCAGGAAGGAACTGAGGCAAAGGTAAGTCCTCTATCTTGTGTGTGCATAGGTAGCCTTTAGGTGTATTTCCTTCTTAGTTGGAGTTTAGGGGGTGGACTTGCTGAGACGTTGTCTCATCCCGTCGTGGGCTCAATTTTTTCAGTTCCTTAGATGGAGAATCCTCTAGAACGTCATGGTCATCCCATGAGGGTTACCGTGCGGGTTTCTAGTTACCCCGACCCCGAAAGTTTTTGGGTTACCCTGACCTCGGACGTTTTTGGTTCTATGAACTAGTGGTGACCACTGTCTGGGTCGAAGAGAATCCACCTCATAGGATACCTCATCAATTCAGAGCGTGGTTCCGCTACGGACCCAATGGTTTCAAGGTGGGTTCCCTTAGGACTTTTGATATCTCTGCTGTGGTAATAGACGCTGCTCTGGATGAGGATCTAGCTGACCCTCCTGATGGTGTGGTGGAGAACCCAACGTCTCATTCGAACCCTGCGGAGACTGAAGAATCGGCGAATGAGTTCGACTAGCTAGTCATAGGACAGCTTTGTTTTGAGGATCAACCTTTAGTAGATTTTGTGAATATAGACTAGTATTGTAAATGACCTAGTCTGCTGTGTATAAAGGTATGTTGTGGTTTTCAAAAATTTGGCCCTACTTTTCCATTCCATCTTTGTGTTGTCTGGGGATTTATTTATTCGCTTTTGCATGCGCATTAAAATGAATGGGTCGGCGACGCGCCTGGGACGTCGCATTTTAATCGACCACCGAGGGATGGGCACGCACTCGGAGGATCGGGGCGTGACAGTGTACCCACACACGATTATTTTACCGGGTGTTTTTAATATGAAGAAAATAGGCCAAGCACATTATTTTAATTGAGGCATTTGATAGCAAGGCACGATGTCCTTGGCTGAGGTTGGTTGTGTTTGTGATCACTATGAGAATCCGTCACCGATGAAGGTTGGGGTGGACAATGCTTCTTCGGGAATGCCCTTGTCAACAGATGCCGGTCGTAGTAGAGGTTGGGTCGATGCTCTTTCGGGAATGCCGTCTAGAGGTAGACGTCGCCGTGCTCGATGGGGCAAGACGATACTCGATTATGCCGGAAGACAGCCGAACATCGAGTAGGCCATGCTGGTGGGGCCGTAACTAAATTGGAAGGCCTGAATGATTGAGATGACTGCGCTTGATTATGGGATAAAATTGTGTGGCACAGAATGGGATGTGTCATAACGATTTGGCCTTATAATTGGGACCCCTGTGATTGTTTGAGATATAAGTTGAGGCGTTCCAATTGTTGAGTGTTATTACTGCATATATTTGTTATATGAACTGTACTGACGTGCAGGAAGGAATTGAGGCAAGGTGAGTCTCATTGGTTGTGTGGTTAGGCCGCCTCTAGGTGTATTTCCTTCATAATCGGGGTTTAGGGCATGAACTCGCTAAGACATTGTCTCACCCCGTCGTGGTTTAACTTTTTACAGGACCCTAGATGGAAGTTCATCCCGTTTGTTTTGGACAGCCGCAAGGGTATATCGAGTAGAGTACCATCTTCCCTATCCCCGGGAGTCCCTGGACCCGTGAGCTCATTGTGACCACAATCTTGGTCGATGAGGGCCTACCCCAGTTGGTACCTCATCAATTCAAGGTGTGGTTTCGTCACGAGCCTAACGGGGAACAGGAAGGTCCCGTGAATGGTTTTGAGGGACCTGCCGTTGAGGGTGAGGGTGAGGAGGTAGCTGACCCACTTGACATCGACATCCCTGACGGTGTCGTGATAGACCCGGATCCCAAGTAGGAGGGTCCGGGGTAGGGTTAGCTAGGTAGTCCTTTTTGGGGCCTTGACTTTTGTATATAACCTTGTAGGCTGATCTGGTTTGTTATAAATTATGTTTGGTTTGATTTGGTTGTCCTGCTTTCTTATCCCATGTTTGTTTATTGTCTGGGGATTGTTTATTTCACTTCCGCTTATGCATGAATCGATTGGGTCAGCAACGCGTCCTAGGAACGTCGCAATTTAATCGACCATCGAGGGATGTGCGCACGCTCGAGGTTCAGGGCGTGACAGGTCATGCCAATGGCTATCACTACACTTGATTTTGCTTCTGAGCTAGAGTATAGTTTTCTGGCCAAACTAGAAAGCTAAATTGTCATGCAATTGGTGATTGATTAACACATATTTTACGCATGGTATAATGGCATGTGAGGTCCATAAAATCTTATTGACTTGCATTTGTCGTCCCTTTACTTATGTTTTCTCTTGGCAATCAAGTCTTTGAACTGCATGCTTGTTTGTTCAAGTTAGTCCATTTGTCCAACAGTTAGACTACAATGCGAACATGCCCATCCACATCAACGTTGCATTGTCATTCTTCTTCAGCAAATTTCTGAGGTGGAATCCAAGAAAAAGAGAGAGAGGATGGGGAAGGCCGGGGTAAGGGCGACTTGGCAAGGGAAGCCGATGGCAGCAGCCACCGCCAGGGTGCAAACGACTGGGCGCTTGCCACCATTGCCTTTGAATGCCACACGCAATAGAGAGACATAGGGAGTTTGGGGGAGCAATAACGAGGTGTTCGCACGACATAGAATCTTCAAGAAAAGAGGAATCAAATCACTGGGTCAACAAACATGAAATAGCAAAATTCTCAAAACACGTAGCCAGAACTAACAATGCCAATCAAACCCCACATAACCCATCAACCCAAATTAAGGTAATTTAACAAAGCATCAACAAAAATAGCACAAAGGAAATGCCAGTTCTTTTCTTCTGGGGGTTTGACTCTATTTGAGCCCAGTGCAGAAGAATAAGAAGAAGCTACGATGACCCCACTTGAGCTGGGTGCTTTCTGAATCATAGTCCAATTGCTATGACCAAGCAATGCATCATAAATCTAGCAAATATCAAACAATTACCAGATTATCGACTTTGGAGAATGATTCCCTTATCAAAGAAAAGTGCGTATTAGATGATGAAAAATTGCAAAATGCATTAAGTCCATTTCTTTTAGGAGCTTGTTGCTTCCAATATCATACGACTTCTATTAAGGTTCCGTTCGTTCCATAGAAAATGTGACGTTTTTGTTTTCCAGGAAGCCATCTTTTGGGAAAATAATCATATTTTCTAGTGTTCGACTGAAATTTGAAAATGAACTAGAAAATATTTTTCACCATTCGATAAGAAAAATCTTTTTCTACATGTACTCATTTTCAATAATTTTTTTTATTTTATTTTTTTTAAAATCAGTTTTTCAATTTTTCAAAATTTTCCTTTCCTTTCTTCTTCTTCCTTGGCTTTTTCTTTTTTTCTTTTTTTTTCTTTCTTCTTCTTCCTCTTTGGCCTTGGACGGTCGCTGGCTACGGCGGCAGCCGGTGATCTACCATTGGTGAACTCCAGCCTCTCTCTAGATCGGCGAGGCTTGAGCATACTAGATTCCCACGAGGTCGAGCCTTATTAGCCTGTGGCATGGTCCAGGCTCACCCGAGGCTAGCGAGCTTGGTCCTTGCTAGATCTAGCGAGCCAAGTAAGGCTCGAGCCTTGCCTCAGGTGAGGCCTAAGCCAGACCCAACTCATTGGATTTGGTAAGGCCCGAGCTCACCAACCTCGGGCAAGCTCGGCTTCGCTAGATTAAGCAAGGCTCAACCTCGCTAGAATCTAGCGAGCTCAAGCCTCACCAACCTAGGGCGAGGCCAAAGCTCACCAATGGCCGATTGCCAATTGTTATCGTAGTCGGCGACCGGCCAAGGCCAAAGAAGAAGAAAAACAAAGAATGAAAAGAAATTAAAAACTCAATTTAAAAAAATAATAAAAGATAAATGTTTTTGGTGAAAAAAAGTGAGGTGAAAGAAGTTATGGAAAATGTTTTCCACTTTTTGAAGGTGTTTTTTCCAATGGTGGAAAACGTTTTCTATGATTAGTTCATTTTTTTGTGAAACGAATGTCGAAAAATTGGGAAAACGTTTTCCTAAAAGTTATTTTCCTCAAAATGAACGTAACCTAAATCTCGAATAATGAGGTCTTGCATGGCAACTTGCCAATTTCTTTCTTCTTTTGTTCCTCGGAACAAAAAAAAAAAAAAAAATGTAGAAATCCGTTTGGTAATGTCAATTATTATTTTTATTCCCGGAATAGAAAAGTAGCCAGGGAATAGATTTGGAATAGAACTAAGCAGTAGAAAAAAGTAGATTCTTGTTCCCGCAAACAATTTCTAAAAATAAGTCATTTTCCTTTTCTTTTTTTCCTTCTTCTTCCTTGTTGATTGCTGCCCCCCACTGCACACCGCCACATGCCTCCACCGGCCGCCATCGCCGGTAGCCACCATGCTTGCTAGAAGAGGATTGAGAAGAAGAAGAGAGGGAAAAAAGAAATTTAAAAAATTATTAAAATTAAGAGAAATTCTATGTCATAAAAGAAAAATGAGTTATAGTAAATGCATTCATATTCTTTTTTATTTTATTTTATTTTGAGCAGTTTCTAAACACGTTCTTTTACTCAGAAATTATTCCAACGAATAGAAATAGAAAAAGACTATTTATGAAAAGAAATTATTCACTGAAATAGAAATATTACCAAACCCGCCTTGAATGTTCACAAACATTACTACTAACCAGCCATCTAATCATTGGCTGACAATGTATATAAGTGTTGATCAACTACTTATCATTACATTGGTTGGTTTATCACATGCCTTCAAAGGTTGAAGAAACTATCATATGCAAGCCAATTATTGGAAAATACTTGGTTAGTCGAACCATATGGAAATCAATTTTGTATTGCACTATTAGAAAGACATACCTTGGACATGGATAATGAATCCTCAATGTAGAGGAAGTTCCTATTCAACATGAGTTCCTCCTTCTGGAACAGTTGTCCCTCGATTCTTGTTGCCTTTGAGTATGATCAAGAAGAGTCTAAAAGTTATCTTTTGAAGCCAACACTTAGCTCTTCAATCAATCAAAATGATGAGACTCGACTTGCTCTTTCTGTCTCCTCAAATTCCAAATTACCATTCAAATGCTTTTTCTCTTTCAAACTTTCAAAGAATTTCAACTTAAAAGCTAGGAAAGTTTGCGGTTGCAGATCCATATTCTCACTGTTGATACTTGATTTTTAGTCGACGCGTTATTAAAAAATGAAAAATCGAGATTTTGGTTTCGATTGCGACAGACCCCATCTCTCGACCAAAAAGTGTCATTTTTCTAGT
The DNA here is from genome assembly GCA_014182375.1 of Eucalyptus virginea. NCBI lineage: Eukaryota > Viridiplantae > Streptophyta > Magnoliopsida > Myrtales > Myrtaceae > Eucalyptus > Eucalyptus virginea. Next base: position 41,775,005 of record CM024516.1, on the reverse strand, counting down.
TCTTTCTTTTGCATTGTCATTTTTAAGTAATTTCTAGCTCATTTTTAGGAAAAACCCGAAAAGTCAAACAGTTAACTTTCGGGTTGACCAGGTCAACCCGATGATCAAAAGTCAACCCCGACCAAAAAGTCAACCTTGAGTTAAAAATTGACTTTTTATCCAAAAAAGTTCAATTTAGTTTTAATTTCATTTTTGTCAAATCAATTTCTTGAAAATTCAAAGATTTGATAAAAAAAAAAATTGACATTGTAAGAAAAGTCAACTAAATGGTTGATTTTTGTCTAACCTTTGACCCAAAAATGAAAAAAAGTAAAAAATGTACAAATACATTTCTTTTAATGTCATTTGACTTTTGTGTCAAAAATTTCACAAAATTCAATTAAGAATCTTGATTTTTGAATTTTTTAGTTTTAGGTTCTAAATTGACCAAAAATAAAATTACTTTTATTCTAGTCATAATTAGGTGTAGTTCATTCTTTGACATTTGGTTTAGGGACTATCTAAAATCTGCATGTACATTTAATTTCGTGATTTACCAAGTCAAGATGCGAATTGTCGTTTTGAGCTCTAATTAGGAGATGAAAATTAATCATTTATAACTTGCGAACAGACGATTGTTTCTCACTCATTTTCTTAAGATAAGTCTAAATTCGAAATTGATTTAATAAAATTCACACTAGAACTCATCAATTTGAAGAATTTTATCATTCTGAGCATAAGAAAATCAAGTAATTAAGCTTCAATTATCAATATTCGAATTGACTCATTCATAATTATGATTTAATTTCATAAATCTAGATCCAATTTTAATATTAGGCTTAAATCTATTTTTGACCTAAACTCGAGCGTTTCAATTCAAGATTAATTTGAATATGATAAGTGATCATACATATGGGTAGCTCATTAGATAGGGCAATTGTGACACTAATTGACTTTAATTTTAGTTAATTTGTAATTTTGCCCATTGAATTGCAAATATTACCGTTTTAGCCATTTAGGCCCAATTCAAAGCACCCATGGTTTCACTTCATTGTTTTTCACGATAATTATTCAATTCGGTCAATAAAAAACCCTTAGATCACATTCATAAGGTTCAATTAGCTTAATTGTATCTTAATTGGTCAATTTCTTCTTGAAAAGGATAAAATTCCATTCCGACCATTATTATGTACTATTTATTTCCCCGACATATGTCTCAGGTTCTATTTGTTATATAAAGCCCGACGAGTTGTGGGTTTTCTCTCTTCCTCTTTTCAATTGTGTTTCTTTTTTTATATTTTCTAGGATTGCATGGTAGATTTACTGCTTTCCTTGATTGTTTACTTACTGTCTAGTAATTTCAATTCCATTTATTGCTTTCTTTTCTTATTTTCTAGAAATAGAATAGTATGAAAATGACCAACCATGCATGATCGCTTAATTTAGGACTAATGATCCTGAAAATGTAAGAAGAAATGCATGGACATGTTAGGAAAACACAACATACTGTTTAGGTACCAAAAGGGCACTAATAGAAATATTAGCATAACCCAAGTCCCCGAACCTAAAATTTGGTTGCATAGGAATCGAGAGAACACTCCCGACCCTCGATTGGGTTTTCTAGTCGACCCCCAAAACGAGGCTAGTGGCGACTCTTGTCTTATTTTTAGGTTGTCATAAACAACTAGACTGTATAAATAAATTTATCACGTGGGATATGAGTTTCGATGAAACTTATCATGGTTAACATATTCGATATGAGAGTACCCCAAAGGATGAAGTGATGCCATCCTTATGAGCGAAGTGTACTGTCGAAAGGGCTATCATGGTAAAGGTACCTTTAAATCCAATATCCACACTCGACCTCTTCTCCCGAGGTGTGTCGCCCATGTGGATATGGATCACGATACTTTGCTGTCACGCGGGGTACGAGCTTGGGAGAGCTCGCGATCTCGTGAAGAGAACTCACGAAAGGCTTGATCTGAAAGGGGAGGTGATGACGTCTTTTGGAACGTAAGCTATGAGGGAACTCTTGTGATCAAGTACCTCTAAATTCGACTTTTCCCTCTTTTCTCTCCTCGTGATGATGAGGGATCGAGGGGCGGCGAGATCGGGTCGCAACACTCATTAAGCATGTCTTGAACCTATCAAAAAATGTTCTTAGTGGAGCAAGTTCATCCCAACCTGCAATTATAGGTGTGATTAAGTTCAATTTGTACTTTTTCAATCTGTGTGACATTAAACATAGACAATAGCGGTTGGGTTCCAATCTTAGTTTCATTAGGGTGGTTGATAGAATGGGCACTCTCTTCCCATAGAAGGTCAACTCTATAAGGGCCGACATCTAGCTGCTTTTGCCAATGGTATTATCCACCTTAGGCCGTAGGACTCACCTGCCCCATGCCCTCATGGTTTTTTTCCTCTGGGCTTCACCCATAAAATGTCTCATTAGTAGTTAAGACTAGTGCTACTCCTTATATAGCACATTACCTCACCGTCCTCAGGTAATGTGGGAATCGGTTAATTCCTATCCCTTTTACCATCTATGAGGCAGAGTCGCACCCCCATCTCTCATAGGACCGAATTGTCATAGGCCCACCAGCTTTCGCTTGGTTCGTTCCTAAATCTCACACTTTCGGGTAGGCTTGGCTACCATTATAAGGGCCAACCTTTGGCCCCACTTGCTAATGATATTGTCCACTTTGGGCCCTAGGACTCACTTACCCTATGCCCTCACAGTTATGTTCCTCTGGACTTTGCTTAGAAAAAGGCCTTGTTTGTAGTTAAGAGTAGTGCTACTCCTTATATAGTACATTACCTCACCATCCCCAAGCGACATGGTATTCAGTTCATTCATGCCGCCTTTGCCATTCTCAAGGCGGAGCGACACTCCGATCCCTCGCAGAACCAAGTCATTACAAACTCACTCAAAAACTTCAATTCTTTGGGGGACTAAAGCACCTAACCTTTGTACAGACTGGCAATCCTTGATTGACAAGTACGGCAGTAATTCCATTAGACCAAGAAATTCATATGCTTGTGGGGGAAGCTTTGACAACTCTTAAATCTTGTGACATCTACTTAAGTCTGGTTTTTGGAGGCGAGGAAGCATGTTGATTGTGCTAGGCAAGGTGTCTGTCCGTGTACCTGATAAATTTAGGATTCTCGAAAAGAGCAAGATTTCAACTTCATTAAGAATTCCTCCTTCTAACTCTTCACAGTGCTCGGCATGCGTCACTTCAAGATTCTCTGATATTTTAATCAAAAGCTTAAAGGCAATGAGTCATATTAACTATTTCACACCACATCAATTATCTAATATGGATTTTTCTCACATAATTCACAAATACATCTGAACACCATTGAAAGTCGACAAAACTTTGTAATCTACAAATTGAATTGACCAAGCTTATAACTCTCATGTTTTATAGATATAACTCCGACAAGGATCCTAATTTTCCAATTGAGTCAGGGGAGTTTGCTCACCCCGAAGCAAACCGTCAAAGGGAAAGTGGGTAAGTTTAGGTGGCCCTCCCATTTCTTAGGCAATTCTTCAAGACGGATGTTGTTCTTTATTTTTAAGTCAATTAGGCACTTAAGTCTTCCAACCGAATAGTCAATTTCCAGTAAACTATCACATCTTTCTAAAGTCAACCTTTCTAGGGGTGTAATTATCAGTGAGTGTAGCGATTTGTTGGCCCAATTTTTGGATGTGTGGGTGCCCTGCTATTTTAGAGAAGCCAATTTGATTGCCGATTGGGTTGTTAAAGCCCATATGAAAAAAGCCTTACCAAATCACCGGTTAACTTCTCCTTGTTAGATCCTTTTAGATTTCTTATGTAATGATGCCCGCTCTATGGGCTCTCTTTTCCCCTAATATTATCAATAAATAATCATTTCGACCAAAAAAAAAAAAATCCTTAGTGTCAAGTGCTTAGAGAAGTCTAGAGACTTTGTAATGCTAACGCACTTTCTCAAAGCTAGAACCTTTAATTTGGTTGCCATTAATAGATGGTAACTACATTTCAAATGGAAAACCTTCAGGCACAAATACAAGGAGAAATAAGAGTAAAAGTGATCAAAACATAAAACACCTTAATTAAGCTACACACATTCGAATCATCTGTAAACTAATTGTCAAAATGTTCGAGTACAGCTGTACTTCTTGAATGCATATTGACTACCAAAAAAATTGTGAAGGAGAATGCCAAGAAAATTATCTTTTTCTCTGAAAGACAATCAGGGAAACCTCCAACAAAGGTTAAGTTACATAACTTTAGGAACTTTCCACTTCCAAACCTTTCAAGCTATCAATTTGTGGTCAAGATCAGAGTATACTTTCCATCTAAATTAAATGCATGAATCTTCTTCCTCTGCCAACCATTAACCAATACTCGCAATTGTAACTACACGATCGTTAATCATCACCTATGTTTATTTATTCACATAGAAAGAAATGTTTTCTCAATAGAAAAGACAATTCTCGGTACTAGCATGTTTGATTTACTACTTACAAATTAGTAATTGTTGTTACTTTAACACTTTCGTTCTTAATATTTCATAGATGAAGTCTCTTTCATAGCGTTCCAAAATGGAGGAGTAACAACAGGAGTCTCAAGTGCTTGAGAATTTTATGATAAAAACCAAAGGCGAAACTCATGTTGGGTTGTTCTATATGTGGGTTTTTGTTACCAACCAATGTGAAGATATAAACATGAAATTTGTACAGAATAAGAAAATATTGAAATGACAGTTAAACTTGATTTGGTTTGGATTTATTAAAGTTAATATCATTCTTGGAGTGTTGGCAATGTCAATAATTCAATGCTTAGCACCACAATTTCTCATGAAATAATTTCTCAATCTTATGGAATTAATAAATCTTACCACAAAATTAATTGGCCTCAACACATGAATACTTGGTGTGATTCCACGGAGAACAAACTTCATCGCACAAACAGCACACAGAGTCACTCTGCCTACACATCAGGCCCATCACGCCAAGCACTCACATAAAACAATGCTTCAAGACGTGAATCCCACCACAAGAAATATGTACATGTAAAATATATGAAACCCAAGTCACGGTCAAAAAACTCCACGTTGTACTATTCTGTTTTAGTGGCCAAAACTCCAATGCCCAGTCGGACTTCAACAAGGAAATTTCAACCTAGAAAGCACATAAAACAAAACCTTTATTATCTGAAATGGGAAAAATCAAAAAACAGTAATGAGTACTGGAAATTGGCCGATCTTATGACTTTGGGCAAATCAAAGAACATCCTAAACCTAAGTATATCTTAAAACTATTTCACTCGAACTCCAGAACGTTAAATTTGGGGTATTCCTAGGAGCGAGAGAAGAAAAACTTTCTCTCCAATTGGGGGAATAGGATGTGCGAGCACCAGCACATTAAAATAAGGAACCCATCCAGCCTAAGCACCGGGTGACCAGACTATCATTGGAAGCCCCTATTTGAAGCTTGCTTTATATTGGCTAGATACATGCTTTGCACAGTATCTAGAACCGGCACGTTTAACCAGTATTCCCTAGTTAGGTAGTTAACAATTGTCTCTTTTAGTACTACTACATAAGCTTTTCACTATACATCAATAACATCAACTGCGACTTGGTCACAAGAAACTTTCGACCATGGCTGAAACAACTTTTTACATCTAGTTAGCAAGTTTTCTAATGATATTGCCCTCAAAATTTTGATCAAAGGTTTTTGAGATTGATGATCAGAAAGCTTGGACTTTAATTTTGATATTTGTTACGCTCTCAGGGTCTTGGACCCTCCTCAATGGACCAAGAATCTAGGCCCTATGTCACAATCCCCTTTACTCAGAGGTTGAGCTGCGGGTTATTTCGCGACATCCCAAGCTTTGTTGCCGTCCCGAATTCATTTGTTTCTTATTTATGCACATGTGAAAAGCGTAAACATACAATCCCTGACAAAAAATAATCATGGGAACGTGAGATACAAACACACTAATATACTTCATATATTACATAAGTAGTGATGATTACAAGCCTATTTCACATACACAAAAGTGGCTTGGGGTATCCCTGTCTCCGCTACGGCGGGTACTAACCAAAAATTGGGAACCCTTTTCTTACTACATAGAGCCGGTATCTAACTTAGTCCGACTCCTCGGACGGTTCATCCATATCACTGAGATTCAGGTTCGGATGTCAAACCTGTGGAGAGGTCCTATCCAAGTGTCCTCGTACCTCTGATACTTGGCTTCAAAATGCATTGGGACAGGCTCACCTAGGCCCTTTTCTATCCATACAACGGATGACACTTTATAATAAGTAATATTGGTTTCTACATCTACCACGTCCGTAGTAGTGGTATATATCTTTATAGGACAACCAAAATGCACAGTAACCATGGTTCTAAGTACCTGTAAAAGAAACACGGGTGAGTATTGGGAATACTCAATAAGCATAGCTTCTGGCCATCGAGTAGAACATCGGTTCATCATCAACATTAGTCAAATATCTCATGCAAACTGTGTTGATGGTAAATCAATAGCAAAGATGCAATCATGCTTCTTGCACGTGATGCACGCCATGAGTTTATGTATTTCTAAGCTTTTATTTCTTACTCATGCATGCCATGCTTGTTTAGCTTTTCTCTTGTGCTTGGGACTCGAACCCAGTCTTCCCGGAGTCGTCTTGGGACTCGAACCCAATTCAATTTGAGCTTTTTAACCCGGCTTTTGGCTTTTTGCCGGCTTCTGGGACTCAAACCCAGTTAATATGCTCAGGACTTGAACCCAAGTCTTATGCCAGCCTCTGGGAATCGAACCCAGTTCTTGCCAGGAAATCAGGGACTCAAACCCCATTCATAGCTTTTCTTATCTTTGCTCAAGCACCCCCTTCTTGAGGGTGTACTCAAGTCTTATGCATGTGCCATGAATTATGCACTTTATGCTCAAACTATGACATCCCTCTCTTTCTCCTCTTTTTCCTCTTGTCTTCTTCTTCTCTCTCTCCTCTCTCTCCTCCTCCCCACATGATTCTTCCCCACTTCTGCCGATTCTTTCCCCCTTCCCCTTTCTTTTTCTCTCTCTCTCTTTCTTTTCTACCTTATCTTCCCCCTCACGTCACCTCCTGTTCCCCCATTTTTCTTCTTTTTTTGTTTTATCTTTTCTCCCTTCTCTCTCTCCTCTCTCTCTCTCTCTCTCTTGACTGAGCCTCCTCCTCCTCCTCCTCCTCTTCTTCTTCTTCTTCCTTCCCTTGCTACCGCCCAAATCCCCACCACCAGCACCACCGCAGCCCCACGCCCTACTCACCACCACGCCACCTCCGTCCGCCACTTGGAGCCGCGCCGTTCGCCGTTCGTGCTGTTTGCCGTTCTCACCGCCGAACCGCCATCTCCACCGCCGAGCTTCAAGGGCCGTCGCACCGCCGCTCGCTCATCACCGCAAGCTGCCGCCCGCGTCCCTCACGCCGTTCGCCATTTACTGTGCCGTTGCCGCCGTCCGCGAGCCACCTCTAGCCAAGCCTCCCCCGTTGGCCGTGAGCTTCAAGCTGCGACCGCTGCCGTTTTTGCTGTGCCATTCATGCCGCCGTAGACACGGGAACTCATTGCCGTCGCGCCGCCGCCATCATGTACCCGTTCATTCACTAATCCAGTGAGTTAACTCTCTAATCCTTGATTAGGGTGTTAATTACACTTAGGGGGTTAGATTCGTGTTAATTACTTAATTAAATTAGTACTATGTGAGATTAGTCTTAAGATGGATTAGTGTTAATCTAGTTTGATTAGATTAGCCTTAATATGATTTATTTTTTTATCTAATTGGTGAGATTAGCACTAATGAGGTTGGATTAGTCCAATTTAGTGGACTTTCTTCAGATTTGATTTCTAGACCCTCACAGTTTGCCATTTTTGTAGATTAAAATGCACTGCGATTTTGAGGTCAATTCCTTGTTACGAAATATTTTAGACATCTTCAGCTATGACGTATATTTTATTCAAGATTTTATGGATTTTCAAGAATGAGATTTCATATTCATTAAAAAAAAAAACAGAACCACTGTTTGTGCTGGAAACTGTGACCTGTTGGTATTTAAGGGATTTGTATTAATTCTTAGAGTTCGAATTTCAAAATGGTTTCTTCATGAAAGTTGTTTGTCACATCCTTTAGTTTAACATATTCCAATTTTATATCAAATGGACAAGTTTTGGACCTCGAACCAAGCTGGTTTTGGAAAACGTGATTTCTGGAAATGGACTTAGTGTTTGTACCAGTTTGAGTGATTTACTGCTCTTAATCTAGAAGAATCTGGGTTAAGGTGTCTGCATAAAAAATGTTCGCTTATGTGCCCTTTACAACATATTGAAATGTAAGAATTTTCCAAACTCATTTAATTAAGTTTCTAGATTTAAACTCAGAGACGCGCGAGTGGACCGTTTTGTCGGTTAGGGCCGGTTATGGTTTTGTGGCGTTCTTGGAGCAATGCTTGCTGGATTGCGTTTATTTGGTGATATGTTTGACTTGTGACATGCTTGGAACTTGTGCATGATAATGTGCAAATGGTTGTGCCATGGTGATGGTTTATGGTCATAGAAAAAGATGGCTGTTGAAGGGTGATGCGTGATTGTCTGATCATGTGATGACTATTGAAAGGTATATGTGGTGTTGAGGAAACCAAATGGGTTGTGAGTTGGTGAAGGACTAAGTGCTACACGACGATGTAATTTCGTATGAGCCACCTTTAGAGACTTGTACTTCTGCTGTTGGTAATCAAGGGCTAAGTGCTACATGGTGACTTGAATTACATGGGAGCCACCTCTAGAGCCTTGCATTATTGTCAGGCATAGCCGAGGGCTAAGTGCTACACAATAACGTAATTTCGTGGGAGCCACCTATAGAGCCTTGTGCTATTGCTATGTGTGGTTAAGGGCTAAGTGCTACATGATAACGAAACCTCTTGTGAGCCACCTCTAGAACCTTGTACCGTTGCTTATCGTAGTCAATGTCTAAGTGTTACATGGTGAACTGAGTCACATGGGAGCCACCTCTAGAGCTTTGCACTACTGTCTTGCATAGTCGAGGGCTAAGTGTTACACGATAGCGTGACTTCGTGGGAGTCACCTCTAGAACCTTGTATTGTTGCTATTTGTGGAAAATGACTAAGTGCTACACGACAAAGAAACTTCATGTGAGTCACCTCTAGAGCCTTGAGCTATTGCTTATTGTGGTCAGGGACAAAGTGCTACACGACAGTGTGACATTGTGGGAGCCACCTCTGAAACCTTGTACTGTTGCTGATTGTGGTCAGGGACTAAGGGTGCGTTTGGTTATGCATTTCCAAGGGGCTTTTAGGCCTGAAAGCCCCTTGGGGAAATGCTGGACCGTTTGGTTCAACTTTGAAGCCTGCTTTCAGCTTTCAACTCGCCTTCAAAATGCTGAATGCTGAAATTAATTTTTCCCTTCCAAAACTACCCTACTAATTTTTCATATTTCCGATTTTGCCCCCGATTTTTTTTTTTTAATTGAAAAAGGAGGCGGCCCTTCGCCGGACTGGCGAAGGGCTACGATCTTCAGCGAGCTAGATCTGGTGCTGACGGCCATCGGTTGAGGTCGCCCGAGGTGGGGCGACCTCCGGCGAGGGTCGCGCGACCCAACCGAGGGCCACCGAAGGTCACACGATCGGCGGGTCACGCGACCCTCGTCGGAGGTCGGCCGACCTCGAGCGACCTCAGCGACGACCGGCGACGCGGATCTAGCTCGTCGGCGACCGTAGCCCTTCTCCCGTCCAACGAAGGGTTTAGTTCAATTTAAAAAAAGAAGAAGATATATATGTATATATACATATATTATACCCATCAAAGCCCATTGCGAAAGTTTTTTTTTACCAAACACATATTCAACTAAAAGTCCATTTGCAAAATTTTTTTACCAAACATATTTGCATTTCCCCAAGTAGCTTTGGCCTTTCAGCATTTGCATTGGACTCAAAACCCCTTACAAATGCTGAACCAAACGCAGCTTAAGTGCCACACGATGACGAAACTTTGTGGGGGTCACGTCTAGAACCTTGAGTTTGAATATGGAGTTTGGATATTGAGAGTGAATATTAGGTGTGGATTGAACTATTGATATGAGTTATCCGCGCCTGATTATGGGATGAAATTATGTGGCATGGAATGGGACGTATCATAATGATTTGGCCTTATAGTCGGGACCATTGTGAATTGTTTGATGAATGATATGATGCGTACCAGTTAATGAATGAATTTATTATATGCATGTGTTTTATGAGATGGACTAATGTGCAGGAAGGTGCTGAGGCGAGGTAAGTCCTGAGTGGTGCATGTTTAGGGCACCTTTGAGTGAATTCCCATCCTAATCGGGGTTTAGAGTGTTGACTCATTGAGATTTATTCTCAGCCCGTCGTGGTTTACAATTTTTTAGGTCCCTAGAATGGAGGATCCGGGGTCCGAGCTGGAAGGGTCCGGAGTTTAGGTGGTCTGGTAGTTTCTTTTGAGACGAAACTTATGTGTATAGACTAGTAGGACCGACTTGCTATGTTTATAAAGTTTGGTTCGTGAAAAATGGTTGTCCTGATTTTACTATCCCATGTTTGATTGTTGTCTAGGGTTTGTTTAATTCGCTTTCGCATGTGTATAAAATAAAAAAGGGTCAGCGACGCGTCCTGGGAACGTTGCAAATTCTAGTCGACCACCAAGGGATGTGTGCGCGGCCGGGGTTTGGGGCGTGACATCCCCGCTTGAAGTGGTATTAGAGATGGTCAGTGTCTGGAGTGATAAGGTACGATGGGCTATGTGATAGTTTGTAGGAAAGGCCTTTTTCCTTATGCTAACACTTGTGATTGATTAGCTGATTGGTAAATTGTTTTGTGTGGGTCGCTCAGTTTTCTAATTCTATGTAGAATTGGGAAGCAGGTGTCTGTAGAGATCCTATAGAATGAGCGATTTAGATTAGAGGACTCCTGAGAAGAGAACTGTTGCGTCAGTTTCTCAGGGTAGGATGCCGAATGGGGTCGGTGCCCAAGGTAGAGCACAGGCTCAGGCCAGCCCAAGTGAGAGAGTATCGCCGCAGGCCGGTACTGGTGTAGTAGCACTTGGCGATCCTAGAATAGATAGGATCATGTAGGCACTCGAGACTTTGGCAATCTGATAAGGCAGCAAGTTTAGAATCAAGCTGCCGCTGCCGCACCGGTCGAGGTTCCACCTGGGAACGTGATTGGTGATCGGCCTATGCATAAGTTTAGAGCAATTTCTGAAGCTGAACCCACCGAGGTTCACAGGAGCAGGCGATCCCGAGGCTGCAACCCTCTGGATTCAAGAATTAAAGAAGGCCTTTGCACTACTGAGGTGCTCGGAGGAAGATAAGGTAGTCCTGGCGGTCTACTAGTTGCAGGGAAATGCAAGCACCTGGTGGAGGGCCACCAGAGGAAGAGTGTTTCCTGAAGGCGTGGTTCCAGTGTGGAATGCCTTCGTTGAAGCTTTCAATGGGAAATATTTCTCTTATTGCGTTAGAGAACAGAAGATGGCAAAATTCCAGTGTGACACCCCGAACCCTTCCTTGGGCGTCACCAGCGCCGATATTACACTTAATTTCCTCTTCTATCTTGTACTTAATACAAGCGTCGTTAATCACAGGCATTTTTTTTTTCTAAAAAAAATGAATCGGTCCCAGCGCGACTCATAGCGGAAGCAAACTAAACATCTCCATCTCTCCCCTTACCAACCATGATACCAATACACACCACTAATCATCAGAATTTAAAAGATAAGCCATGCCACTTTTATTTACATATTATCGTGATGGGTTTTTCACGGGTCGATACAACAAAAGGAGACCAAGATTTTCAACTACACTCGGCCTCATCCCAAAAAGATACTACGACCCCTAAAGAAAATCACATGACATCCCCCATCCAACAGTGGTGGCTATTCCCAAAAAAAGAGACACCAGCTCTCTACCCTTCACGCAACCATCACACCCATCCAGGTGCATCGGGTGGTGGTGGCGGCAACATCCCCCTAATCACTCCGTCTCGGCGGACATGAACAGACAAAAACTCCTGGATGACTGGGCCATCAGCCAAGCCCACATCGTACATGACCAGCACACGCACTCGCACATATGTTAGTCCAGGGATAGCGACGCAGTCGATCTCCGTACAATCTACTTCTACATTTGACGGGATACCATAGAAGGTGTCTCGCGTGACGGTAGGAAGCGGCATCTTTCTAATCTGAAATGTTATCCCCAAAAGGGGTGAGTACAACTACTCAGCAGATAGGGAAATCCAATAACATCCCATTGCATCATGCATATCATCACACGTTGCAAGCATCACTTACCTTGTAATCATGCGTATCATGCATCATCACATCATATATATCATCATCATCATGGCATATCATATATCATTATCATCATCATGCATTTCATCATGCATATCTTACCATGGATGATCATCATGTCACATCACACATCACCCTCATGCATCATTATGCATATACTATCATAGGTGATCATCATATCACATCACATGCGATCATCATCATGCATCATCATGCATATATTATCATAGGTGATCATCATATCACATCACATGCCATCATCATCATGCATATATTATCATAGGTGATCATCATATCACATCACATGCCATCATCATCATGCATCATCATGTCATGAGTTAATTGTCATCTTTATCTTTCAATTTCGATCAGCACATCACCCATTTCTCAAATCATCAATCTCATCATCAACCCTTCGGGCAGAAACCTCCGACAGGGTTCCCGGCAAAATTAGCCATCCCATGGCCACCGAGCCTCCGGCCACCGAGCCTCCGGGCATCTCGTATCTCAACTAGCATCACGAGGCATTCCCTTCGGGCAGAAACCTCCGACAGGGCTTCCGACCCCCCACATTCCGGGCATCCTGAAACTCCCAGGGAATCTCTGGAATTACGCCACCAAGCCACCAGACAACATCCTCCACCACAACCTCTTTCTCATCCACATTTATCCTTTTATCTCAATTTAACATGGTAATTGGCATGGCATCAAACGAATCACACTTGCATTTCAATTCACATGTCATACACATGCCAAAACTTAATCACATATGCATTTCAACTTAATACATGCACAAAGACCTCATCACACAAGTGCCACACAAATGGAATTGAATCCATGGCCAAATAAAAATCTATTTTATTTTATTTTATTATTTTATTTTATTTTATTATTTTATTTTATTTTATTTAATAATTTCCAAAATTATCGAAATTCAAGAAATTACTAAATCAACCCATAAGATGCTAATCACTTGGAAAATTCGTGGCCAAATTGAAATTTCTCATAATTTCACAATTTCCACAAAATAGCACCTTGTATTCGGATAATGGCCAGACTTGCACAGTTTTCAAATAATTTCGATTAAAATACCCATATGGATTTCAAAAATTATGAAATTTTACAGGGTGATAGCCAACACATTTTCGTACCTTTTTCATTAAGAACTCTAAGCCAAATTATTTTTAGATTAATTTCTAAAACCCTACGAAACTTCTGGAACCACTACCGTGACGTCCAGAACACACTCCTCCGAATTTCTTAGTTTTCACCCATCAATTCTCTTTCGTTTTCTCTGAAATTTGAGTATGTTATGTACCAAGGTGTCCTTTACAAGTTTTATGAAGAGATCTAGGCATAATAACCAGATTATGGTCACCATTTTAGTCCATGAAGTCTCGGGTGTCTCGAGATACTTCACCAGAACCAATCATCTCCAAGATCTAGCCGATTTACTAGGCTAAAATCGTTCATTTCTCTTCAAATTTGAGTATGTTGTAGCTTAATGTGTTTCCTACAACTTTCAAGAAGACAACAAAGTGAGATCTCCAACAGAAATCAACATACAAACAAGAAATCGACAAGAGGTCAGTGAAAATTTCGCAGATCTAAGTCTCCGTATAATAGAACTTTTGACCCCTCAAATCTCCATCGTTTTCTACGAATTTTTAGTATGTCATAGTAAAAAACGTTAGATTCAACTTTCATGAGGACACCGAAGCCAAAATCTAACTCCAAACTCTTATGCAAACTCGAACAAGATACTGACTCCAACAAACCGAACGAGAACAGTCACACGGTTTGCAAATAAATAACTCCTACCTCGGTTTTTCGCACGAATCATACCTAAAATCTAACATGCAAACACCACAGCAAACATGCAAGAGAAGTTATGAACTCCACTTGCCTTAGAGGTGAACAAACGGCGATGAACGACGGCGTACGGTGGTCGGACAAGGCGGTCGAACGGCGAGCACACGGCGGCACCTCCCTCTCGGCTCCGCCTCCTCTCTCTCCCTCTCGGTCCCTCTCTTCCGCTTGAGCTCTCTCTCTCACACACCTCTCTCTTGGGACGAAAATGAAGCAAGACGTCCGGCCACTCTCTCTCCTCACCCCTTTTTATATCCCCTTAATCCCATAATTAGTAATGATTGATTCACCTAATGTCCAACCAATGCATGCTCTTCTTTGTGCCACTTGTAATTTTTATTTTTGAATTGATTGGGCTTGGGCTTAGGCCCATCCGGCCACTCCCTTTGGCTGGTCGAGCTCCCTTCTTGGGCCCTAATGGGCCGACTAGCTTGGCCCACCAAGCTCTAGGCTAATGGGTCCAAGGCCCATTTCAAAAATAACCCTCTTTTTCCTTTTTTTTTTTTTTTTTTTTTTATAAATATTTCTGAATTCAAATTTCATCTTGGCCAAAGTCTTGGGATATTTTTAATTATTGAAATTTAAATCATATGGCCAAGCATTAATCTATTAAATTTGAATTTCCACAATCACAAGCATAATTCATTTAAATTAAAAGACTAATTGGCTAAGGCATAAGCCAAAAGAAATTCTATCACCTAATCAAAGATTTTTAACACACCTTAAGGCTCGGCCTTGAATTTCTGGGATGCCACATCCAGTGCCTTCATTAGGGCCTAATGTTGGTAGATCAATACGAGGCGAAGTTCGCCAAGTTGTCCCAGTACGCCCCTAAACCGATTGAGGATCCAGTCGATAGAGCAAAGAGATTTCGAGATGGACTGAGACTGGAACTAAAGGATCCGTTGGTGTCGTTTGATCAGAAGGATTTCAATGATCTATATGGGAGGGCGCAGCTGATAGAGAAGAACTTGAGTGAACGAGCCACTGCATCTGGGTCGTGGTTAAGGTCCAACAGAGATGGTAATCAGTTCGGGAAGAAGCCGATGTCTGAAGGAAGGTATCCCATTCTGCCCAGCAAAAAGGAGGGGATTGGAAAGTCAGCACTTAACCCGAATGACGTGTGTCGTTTCTATGGGAAGAGACATGGTTTAGCTCCATGTTATACGAGGACGGGAGTTTGTTTTAAATGTGGCTAGCACGACCACTAGTTCAGGGATTGTCCGCGTAGGCAGACGGGACCATAGCAGTTGCTATCGCCACCACCAATGGGACAGAACAAAGGAAGTGCACCACAGAACACACCACAAGGTATGATGAACAGACCTCTAGCACAAGGATGGGTGTATGCTATCACCTGACGAGAGGTGGAGGACTCACCATATGTGGTTACAGTAGGGTGTCTTGGTAGAATGGGAGCGTGTTACTGATGTGGTCAGCATGGCCACCTGGTGAAGGACTGTCCACGTAGGTCCATGAGAGCACAGGCACCGCTACCGCATATAAGGCACTACTAGGATGGCAAAGGGAATATGAATGAACCAAGCTATGCGTCGATCAGGGGAAGAATATTTCTGGGAAAATTTTATTAGAGTGGCGTAGTGGAAATATAGTTAAACTTGTAGAATTTCGATTTGTTGAAATGAAGTCGTAGAAAGGAGAATCAATGGCTATAGTTGTACTTGACTATTTTGCCTGTGTACAACTTTGTTGTCATATATGAAAAGGATTGGCTCAAGGAGCATCTGGTGTATTGAATTGTTGTCATGAAGTAATCCAGTTTAAACTGTTAGCGGAT
The DNA here is from genome assembly GCA_014182375.1 of Eucalyptus virginea. Taxonomy (NCBI): domain Eukaryota; kingdom Viridiplantae; phylum Streptophyta; class Magnoliopsida; order Myrtales; family Myrtaceae; genus Eucalyptus; species Eucalyptus virginea. The sequence continues at coordinate 41,759,001 of CM024516.1, read as the reverse complement.
GAAATTTTCGAGTTTAATGAAAGTCGAGGAGGACCCTCGATTACCTTAATCTCGTCGCTTGAGGCAACCCGTTGCTAGACGGGGGTTGCCAAGGTTACCTGGCAACTGTTGTGGATATGATAGTTGAGGAGCCGAAGATGGAAGACATCGCTGTGGTACGAGAGTTTCCTGATGTGTTTCCTGAAGAATTGTCTGGTTTAGCCCTAGAAAGGGAGATTGAGTTCGTGATTGAGTTGGCCCCCGGGACGGAGCCAATCTTTAAGGCCCCTTACCGCATGGCGCGATCAGAATTGAAGGAACTGAAGGTGTAGATGCAGGAGTTGTTAGACAAGGGATTTATATGCCTTAGTAAATCACCTTGGGAGCATCAGTTCTATTCATAAAGAAGAAAGATAGTTTGTTGCGTCTTTGCATCGACTATCGGCAACTCAACTAGGTGACGACCAAGAACAAGTACTTGTTACCAAGGATTGACAATTTGTTTGACCAGTTGCAGGGAGCATCAATATTTTCTAAGATCGACCTAAGGATAGGATACCATCAACTGAGGATCAAGAAGGAAGAGAAGTTCGTGTGAACAGATAAGTGCGAGCGTAGTTTTCAAGAGCTTAAGCAAAAGCTAACTACCGCACCCGTGTTGACGATTCCGTCTGGACCAGGAGGATATGAGATCTATAGTGATGCATCGTTCAGAGGACTGGGTTGCGTGTTAATGCAACATGGCAAGGGTTGTTGCATACGCATCCCGTTAGTTGAGGCCTCATGAGTTGAATTACTCGACGCATGACTTAGAACTCGCAGCGTTCATCTTCGCTCTGAAGATTTGGAGACACTACTTGTGTGGAGAAAGGTTCCAGATCTTTACAGACCTCTAGAGTCTCAAGTACTTATTCTCTTAGAAGGAGTTGAACATGAGACCACGTCGTTGGATGGAACTTCTCAAGGACTATGACTGCGATATCTTGTAGGGCTGAGCACGGTTCCCGGGTTACCCGGGAACCGGAACCGAACCGGAGGAGGGTCCGGTTCGGTTCCCGGTTCCAAGGGGCACAGGTTCGGTTCCGGTTCCTTTTTCTGGGAACCGGGATTCCGGTTCGGTTCCCGGTTCCCGGTTCCAAGCGGAACCGAACCGAACGGTCGAACCGAACCGAACCGAACCGGTCTCGGAACCGGAACCGAACCGGTCTCGGAACCGGAACCGGAACCGGTTACTTAGGGCAGAAAAAGCTCGACCTTGGATGTTCTAGTAACTTGTATGTGATGTTCTAGTTGAATTTTGGATTCGGCCTCTAAATGAAAGTTGTAAAGGACTTCTTGGAGTATAACATACTCAAATTTGGGACAAAACAAACAAGTATAAGTGGGTGAAATCGTTATTCTTTGGAAAGACTAGATCTGGAGATTTTGGGACCGACCCTTGATGAATGCATGGACTGTAAGGCAACCTTTTTGTCGAAATTTCACTTCGGTTTCTTAACAAAAGTTGTAAAGGACATCCTGAGGTACAACATATCAAAAATTTAGAGAAAAAAACAAGAATAGGTAGGTGAAATCGTGGTCCTTTGGAGATGGTTAGATCTGGAATTACGGTACTACGAACAGGGATTTTAACCGTCCATATTTAATTATCTAGGACGAATTTGACTTCGATATTTTCATGAAGTATCTACCTTATGGTCTTGGCTATCACATAGTCGAATTTCATAATTTTTAAGGTTATTTGGGTATTTAATCGGAAATGTTTCTAAAACTGTGCAATCCGATGTGTTCGGATCTTGTAAGTTGCAATGCGTGGACTATATCATTTTGTATGAGGTTCTTTTGGAAATGTGTTCTGGATGAAATATCTCTATTCATGTCTTCCCTACAATATATTTAAATTTCGTAATTTTTGTAGTTCATTTGCCTATTTAACCAAAAATGTTTCAAAAACTGTGCAAGTAGAGAATAGGAAAAGTAAATCGATTTTATCTTTTAATCCAGAACGAATTGGACTACGATTTCTTCATGAAACTTGTACCTCTAGGTCTTAAATACAACGTGTCCAAATTTCAGAATTTTCTGAGTTCATTTAAGGGTTTAATCGAAATTGTTTTCAAAACTTGTACTTCTAGACATTCTTGTTCTAGTGGTGTTTTAATTCTACTTTCTAGTTTGCTATTTGTTTTGAAATTTATAATTATATTCTATTATTGTTGTGCTGTGCGAAGTTAATATATCAAGATAACATGTCAATGGGAAGTTACCGTGTAGTATACACGTACATTATAGTTTTTTTTGGTAACATGCACATACGTTATATTTTTTTTTGGTAACGTGCTTGCACGTTATAGTTTTTTTTGGTAACGTGCGCATACGTTATATTTTTTTTGGTAACATGCGCATATGTTATAGTTTTTTTTTTGGTAACATGCGCGTACGTTATAGTTTTTTTGGTAACGTGCGCGTACATTATAGTTTTTTTGGTGACGTGTTATATTTTTTTTGGGTAACGTGCGCATATGTTATAGTTCAAATCTGAAAATAACAAAAAAAAAAAAAAAAAAGAACCTGTTGGAACACGGAACCGACCCCGGAACTGTGACGGGGTAGGTTCCAGGTTCTCGGTTCCCACGGGTAGGTTCCAGGTTCCTCATTTTGAGGAACCTGTACCCGAGGGTAGGTTCCAGGTTCCGGACGGAACCGAACCGGAACCTGGAACCGCTCACCCCTAATATCTTGTACCATCCCAGAAAAGCTAATAAGGTTGCAGATGTATTGAGTCGGAGGTCATTGATTGCATAGGTGGTGGTTAAGGAGTGGATCTTACTCGAAGGAGCCCGAGATTCGATTTTCAAATTTGAGGTGACGAATCTGGAGATCTTGAAAATCCTACGGGAAGATATGGAAAAGAGAAAGGCCGATTTTCAAGTTTCTAAGGACGGGATACTGAAGTTTCGTGGACGATGGGGTGCACCTGACAATGCAAAGCTCAGGGAGGAGATTTTGTCAGAAGCTCATCGAAATAGTTATCAGCAGAGCATTCAGATGGCACCATTTGAAGCGTTGTATGACAGAGCCTATAGAATTCTTATATGTTGGGACAAAGTTGGGGAGCATAAGATTACGGGCCCTGAGTTAGTCCAACAGTCAGTCGACGCCGTGAAAGTCATTCAGGAAAGACTAAAGATTGCTCAGAGTCGCCAAAAAAGTTATGCAGACAAGCGGCGAAGAACTTTGGAGTTCTAAGTAGGTGAACTTGTATTCCTCAAAGTGTCACTGATGAGGGGTACTTCGTGTTTTGGCAAGAAATGGAAGTTGAGTTTGAGGTACGTTGGTCCTTTCGAGATTATAGAGCGGATTGGGACTTTGACATATCGTCTTGCGTTGCTACCGAGACTTAATCAAGTGCATGACGTCTTTCACGTGTCGATGTTGAGGAAGTACAAACCTGATCCAACAAACGTGCTGAATTTCAAAGAAATAGATGTGGACCATAGGGTGTCGTATGTGGAGAGACCGGTTCGGATAGTGGATCAAAAAGAGCAAGTGCTGCATAGTAAGACGATTCCCTTAGTCAAAGTGGTTTGGCGACACCATGGAATGGAGGGAGCCACGTGGGAAAACGAAGAGTTGATGAGACATCAACACTCTCAACTTTTTGTTGATGGACGAAATTTTTGTAAGGGGGGAAGAGTTGTGACATCCCCTATTTCTCCTCTTTTTCCTCTTGTCTTCTTCTTCTCTCTTTCCTCTCTCTCCTCCTCCCCCACGTGATTCTCCCCCCATTCTGCCGATTCTTTCCCCCTTCCCCTTTCTTTTTCTCTCTCTCTTTCTTTTCTCCCTTATCTCCCCTCTCACGTCACCTCCTGTTCCCCCCTTTTTCTTTTTCTTTTTATCTCTTCTTTCCCCTCTCTTCTTCCCCCCTCTCTCTCGACCAAGCCTCTTCCTCCTCCTCCTCCTCCTCCTCCTCCTCCTCCTCCTCCTCTTCTTCTTCTTCTTCTTCTTCTTCTTCTTCTTCTTCTTCCTTCCTTCCTTCCTTCCTTCCTTTGTTGCCGCCCAACTCCCCACCACCAGCACCACCGCAGCCCCACGCCCTACTCACCACCATGCCACCTCCGTCTGCCTTATGGAGTTGCGCCGTTCGCCGTCCTCATCGCCGAACTGCCGAGCTTCAAGGGCCGTCGCACCGCCGCTCGCTTGACGCCGCCACTTGCTTGTCGCCGTAAGCTACCGCCCGTGTCTCTCACACTGTTCACCATTCACTGTGTCGTTGCCGCCATCCATGAGCCACCGCGAGTCTTTGTGAGCTGCCTCTAACCGAGCTTCCCCCCCTGGCCGTGAGCTTCAAGCCACGACCGCTGCCGTTTTCGCCGTGCCGTTCGTGCCGCCGTAGACACGAGAACTCACCGCCGTCGTGCCGTTGTCGCTGTGAACTCGTTTATTCGCTAATCTAGTTAGTTAAGTCCTTAATCTTTGATTAGGTTGTTAATTACACTTAGGGGGTTATATTAGTGTTAATTTGCTTAATTAGATTAGTACAAAGTGAGATTAGTCTTAAGATTGATTAGTGCTAATCTAGTTTGGTTAGATTAGCCTTAATATGGATTAGTATTGATCTAATTGGTGAGATTAGCACTAATGAGGTTGGATTAGTCCAATTTAGTGGACTTTCTTCAGATCTGGTTTCTGAACCCTCGCCATTTGCCATTTTTGTATATCAAAATGTACTACGATTTTAAGGTCGATTCCTTCTTGAGAAATGTTTTCTACATCTTTAGCTATGATATATATTTTATTAAAGATTTTATGGGTTTAAAAGAATGAGATTTCAGATTCGTTAAAAATAAAATAGAACCTCTGTTTGTGCTGGAAACTGTGACTTGTTGGTATTCAAGGAATTTTTATTAACTCTTAGATTTCGAATTTCAAAATAGTTTCTTCATGAAAGTTATTTTTCACATCCTTTAGTTTAACATATTCGAATTTCAGATCAAACGGACAAGTTTGGACCCCGAACCAAGCTTGTTTTGGAAAATGTGATTTCTGGAAACGAACCCAGTTTTTGTACCGGTTTGAGCGATTTACTAATCTTAATATAGAAGGATCTGGGTTAAGATGTCTAAATGAAATTTTTTTATTTATCTGTCCTTTACAACATATTCAAATTTGAGAATTTTCCGAACTCATTTGATTAAGTTTCTGGATTTAAACTCAGACGCGCAAGTGGACCGTTCTGCCGGTTAGGGCCGGTTATGGGTTTGTGGTGTTCTTGGTGCAATGCTTGCTGGATTGCGTATATTTGATGATACGGTTGACTTGTGACATGCTTGGCACTTGTAAATGATGATGTGTGAATGGTTGTGCCATGGTGATGGTTTATGGTCATGGCAAATGATGGCTGTTGAAGGGTGATGCGTGATTGTCTGATCATGTGATGACTATTGAAAGGTATATGTGGTGTTGAGGAAACCGAATGGATTGTGAGCAGGTAAAGGACTAAGTGCTACACGACGATGTAATTTTGTGTGAGCCACATCTAGAGCCTTGTACTTCTGTTATTGGTAATCCAGGGCTAAGTGCTACATGGTGACTTGAATCACATGCGAGCCACCTCTAGAGCCTTGCATTATTGTTAGGCATAACTGAGGACTAAGTGCTACAAGATAACGTAACTTCGTGGGATCCACCTCTAGAGCCTTGTGCTATTGCTATGTGTGGTTAAGGGCTAATTGTTACATGATAACGAAACCTCGTGGGAGCCACCTCTAGAACCTTGTACCGTTGCTTATTGTAGTCAAGGGCTAAGTGCTACATGGTGAACTGAGTCACATGGGAACCACCTCTAGAGCTTTATGCTACTGTCTTGCATAGTCAAGGGCTAAGTGCTACACGATAGCGTGACTTCGTGGGAGCCACCTCTAGAACCTTGTACCGTTGCTATTTGTGGAAAAAGGATTAAGTGCTACACAACAAAGAAACTTCGTGTGAGTCACCACTAGAGCCTTGAGCTATTGTTTATTGTGGTCAGGAACTAAGTGCTATACGACAGCGTGACTTTGTGGGAGCCACCTCTAGAACCTTGTACTATTGCTGATTGTGGTCGGGACTAAGTGTGACACCCCGAACCCTTCACAGGTCGTCACCAGCGGCGGTGTTACACTTTCTTTCCTCTTTCTATCTTGTACTTAAAACAAGTGTCGTTAATCACAGGCAATTTTTTTTTTTTTAAAAGCGGTCCCAGCGCGACTCTTAGCGAAAGCAAATTAAACATCACCATCTATCCCCCTACCAATCCATGATACAAATACACACCACTAATCACCAGGATTTAAAAGATAAGCCATGCCACTATTATTTACATATTATCGCGATGGGTTTTTCACGGGTCGATACAACAAAAGGAGACCAAGATTTTCAGCCACACTCGACCTCATCCCAAAAAGATACTACGACCCCTAAAGAAAATCACATGACATCCCCCAATCCAACAGTGGCGAATACTCCCAAAAAGATGACACCAGCTCTCTACCCTTCACGCAACCATCACACCCATCCAGGTGCATCGGGTGGTGGTGGCGGCAACATCCCCCTAAACACTCCGTCTCGGCGGACATGGACAGACAAAAACTCCTGGATGACTGGGCCCTCAGCCAGGCCCACGTCGTACATAACTAGCACACGCACTCGTACAAATGTCAGTCCAGGGATAGTGACGCAGTCGATCTCCGTACATTCTACTTCTACATCTGACGGAATACCATAGAAGGTGCCTCGCGTGACGGTAGGAAGCGGCATCTTTCTAATCTGAAATGTTATCCCCAAAAGGGGTGAGTACAACTACTCAGCAGATAGGGGAAATCCAATAACATCCCATTGCATCATGCAATTTCACATACATTGCAAGCATTGCTTACCTTTGATGTCATGCGCATTCATGCATCATCATATCATACATGTCATCATCATATCATACATGTCATCATCATGGCATCTCATATATCATTATCACCATCATGTATTTCATCATGCATATCATATATCATGGATGATCATCATATCACATCACGCATCATTATCATCATCATCGTCACCATGCATATCATCATGCATATCATATATCATCATCATCACATCATCATGCATATCATCATGCATATCATATATCATGGGTGATCATCATATCATATCATATATCGTTATCATCACATCATCATGCATATCATCATGCATATCATATATCATGGGTGATCGTCATATCATATCATATATCGTTATCATCACATCATCATGCATATCATCATGCATATCATATATCATGGGTGATCGTCATATCATATCATATATCATCGTGATCATGCATCATCATGCATATATTATCATAGGTGATCATCATATCACATCACATGCCATCATCATCATGCATCATCATGTCATGAGTTAATTATCATCTTTATCTTTCAATTTTGATCACCACATCACCCATTTCTTAAATCATCAATCTCATCATCAACCCTTCGGGTAGAAACCTCCGACAGGGTTCCATCATCAACCCTTCGGGCAGAAACCTCCGACAGGGTTCCCGGCAAACTCAGCCATCCCATGGCCACCGGGCTTCCGACCCCCCCACATTCCGGGCATCTCGCATCTCAACTAGCATCACGAGGCATTGCCTTCGGGCAGAAACCTCCGACGGGGCTTCCGGCCTTTACCCTTCTAGCCGGGCATCCCGCACCCAAATCCCGGTGTCGCGAGGCATTCCCTTCGGGCGAAACCTCCGACGGGGCTTCCGACCCCCACATTCCGGGCATCCCGAAACTCCCGGGAATCTCTCGGAATTACGCCACCAGGCCACCAGACAACATCCTCCACCACAACCTCTTTCTCATCCACATTTATCCTTTTATCTCAATTTAACATGGCAATTGGCATGGCATCAAACAAATCACACTTGCATTTCAATTCACATGTCATACACATGCCAAAGTTTAATCACATATGCATTTCAACTTAATACATGTACAAAGACCTCATCACACAAGTGCCACACAAATGGAATTGAATCCATGGCCAAATAAAAATCTATTTTATTTTATTATTATTATTATTATATTATTATATTATTATATTATTATTATATTATTATTTATTTCCATAAATATTAAATTTAATATCTATGATTTTTCCCAAAATCATGATACTCAAAAATCATTAAGAAAACAAATAGAATCACAATTTCATACAAAATTTGTGGCCAAATTGAATTTCTTATAATTTCACAATTTTCACATAATAGCACCTTATATTCGGATAATGGCCAGACTTGCACAGTTTCCAAATAAATTTGATTAAAATACTCATATGGCCTTCAAAAATTACGAAATTTTACAGGGTGATAGCCAACACATTTTCGTACCTTTTTCATTCAGAACTCTAAGCCAAATTATTTTTCTATTTATTTCTACAACCCTACGAAGCTTCTGGAACCACGACCGCGACGTCCAGAACACACTTCTCCGAATTTCTTAGTTTTCACCCATCAATTCTCTTTCGTTTCTTCTGAAATTTGAGTATGTTATGTATAAAGGTGTCCTTTACAAGTTTTATGAAGCGATCTAGGTCAAATAACCAGATTATGGTCACCATTTTAGTCCATGAAGTCTCGGGTGTCTCGGTACACTTCATCAGAATCAATCATCTCCGAGATCTAGCCGATTTACTAGGATACACTCATTCATTTCTCTTCAAATTTGAGTATGTTGTAGCTTAATGTGTTTCCTACAACTTTCAAGAAGACAACAAAGTGAGATCTCCAACAGAAATCAACATGCAACCAAGAAATCAACAAGAGGTCAGTGAAAATTTCGCAGATCTAAAGTCTCCGTACAATAGAACTTTTGACCCCTCAAATCTCCATCGTTTTCTACTAATTTTTAGTATGTCATAGTACAAGACGTTAGATTCAACTTTCATGAAGACACCGAAGCTAAAATCGAACTTCAAACCCACATGCAAACTCGAACAAGCTACTGACTCCAACAAACCGAACAAGAACAGTCACACGGTTTGCAAATAAACAACTCCTACCTCGGTTTTTCGCACGAATCATACCTAAAATCTAACATGCAAACACCACAACAAACATGCAAGAGAAGTTATGGACTCCACTTGCCTTAAAGGTGAACAAACGGCGAAGAATGACGGCGTACGGTGGTCGGATAAGGCGGTCGAACGGCGAGCACACGGCGGCACCTCCCTCTCGGCTCCGCCTCCTCTCTCTCCCTCTCGGTCCCTCTCTTCTGCTCGAGCTCTCTCTCTCGCACACCTCTCTCTTTGGACAAAAATGAAGCAAGAAGTCCGGCCACTCTCTCTCCTCACCCCTTTTATATCCCCTTAAAGCCCATGATTAGTAATGATTGATTCACCTCATGCCCAACCAATGCATGCTCTCCTTTGTGCCACATGTAATTTTTATTTTTGAATTTGAATGGGCTTGGGCTTAGGCCCATCCGGCCACTCCCTTTGGGCTGGTCGAGCTCCCTTCTTGGGCCCTAATGGGCCGACTAGCTTGGCCCACCAAGGTTTAGGCTAATGGGCCCAAGGCCCATTTCGAAAATAACCCTCTTTTTCCCCTTTTTTTTTTGAATTCCTTTTTATAAATATTTCTAAATTCAAATTTCATCTTGGCCAAAGTCTTGGGATACTTTGTTTATTAAGATTTAAATCTATAAATCTCATGGCCAATTATTAATTCTATAAATTTAAATACACAAATCATCAAATTAAAAGACAAATTGGCTAAGGCATAAGCCGAAAGAAATTCTATCACCTAATTAGGAATTTCAACTCACCTTATGGCTTGTCATTAAATTTGGGATGCCACAACTCTCCCCTCCTTAGAGAATTTCGTCCTCGAAATTCAAGCACTACTCGCACCTTCTTGAAATAAATAGGGATACTTTTCCTTTATCTGATCCTCACTTTCCCATGTGGCTTCCTCCACATCATGATGTCGCCATAACACCTTAACCAATGGGATCTTTTTGGTCCTAAGAATTTGCTCCTTTTGATATAATATCTGCACAGGCTCTTCAATATACCTTACTTTCTCATCCATTTTGATGGCTTCATGATCGAGTATATGACCAGGATCCGGTTGGTACTTCCTCAACATTGATACATGAAACACATCGTGCAGATTTCCTAACTTAGGAGGTAACGCTAAACGGTAAGCTACATCACCTATCCTCTCCAGAATTTCAAAAGGTCCAACAAATCTAGGGCTTAACTTACCCTTCATCCCGAATCGAGATATTCCTTTCATTGGAGATACCTTAAGGAATACATGGTCTCCTACACTAAATTCCAAAGGCCTCCTACGTCTATCTGCGTAGCCTTTCTATCTACTCTGAGCTATTCTAAGCCTTTCTCTGATAATATCGACAGCTTCAGCGGTAACTTGTACCAATTCAGGTCCTGTCAACTTCCTTTCACCTACTTCACTCCAACAGATAGGAGTCCTACATCTCCTTCCATATAATGCTTCATAAGGTGCCATGCCTATACTTTTCTGGAAACTATTATTATAGGCGAACTCTACCAAATGCAATCTTTCATCCCAATTTCCTTTGAAATCGATTGCACAAGCCCTTAACATATCCTCCAGTATCAGGATTACTCTTTCTGATTGACCATCTGTCTGAGGATGAAAAGCAGTACTAAACTGAAGCTTAGATCCTAACGCAATTTGAAGACTTTTCCAAAAATTCGAAGTATACCTCGAATCTCGATCTGAAGTAATGGTCACTGGAACACCATGTAAGCGTACCACTTGACTTACATACATGTCCGCATACTTATCCATTGGGTAGTCCATACGAATCGCTAAGAAATGAGCCGACTTAGTCAATCGATCCACTATAACCCAAATTGAATCATGACTCCTTGATGTCCTTGGCAATCCTTGCACAAAGTCCATCGTTATATGTTCCCATTTCCATTCAGGAATGTCTAATGGTCTCAAGAGTCCTGCGGGTTTTCGATGCTCCGCTTTTACTTGCTGACACATCAAACATTGAGAAACGTACTTAGCCGTATCTGCCTTCATACCATTCCACCAAAATTGCTGACGCAAATTTCTGTACATCTTTGTACTACCTGGGTGGATACTATAATTACTCTTATGTGCCTCCGACAGAATTTCCTTCCTTAATTCCTCATTGTCGGGAACACAAAGTCGTCCTTGACATCTTACTATTCCATCATCAGAGATCTGAAATTCTGATCTTTTCCCTAAAGATACAACATCCTTCACTTTCAAAATCTCTGGGTCAGATTCTTGCAGAATTTTAATTTTCTGGATAATCTCTAGCTCAATCCTTAATGCACTAAGCATACCAGTAAGACAATCCACTTCCAATTTAAATTCAGAATTTGCCACAGATTCCAACAATTCCCATTCTGCCATCCTCAAACTAGCTATTTCTACGGCCGACTTTCGACTAAGAGCATCTGCTACTCTATTCGCTTTTCCGGGATGATATCTTATCTCATAGTCATTATCCTTCAACAACTCCATCCACCTCCTTTGTCTCATGTTCAACTCCTTCTGTGAGAACAGATACTTCAAACTCTTATGATCCATGTAGATCTCAAACTTTTCCCCATACAAATAGTGTCTCCATATCTTCAAGGCAAACACTATAGCTGCTAGCTCTAAATCATGCGTCGGGTAATATAGCTCATGAGGTTTCAATTGTCTGGATGCATAGGCTACAACCTTGTCATGCTGCATCAACACGCATCCTAGTCCTTTGTGAGATGCATCACTATACACCGTGAATCCATCAGGTCCAGTAGGTATACTTAGAATTGGAGCTGAAGTCAATTTCCTTTTGAGCTCCTGAAAATTCCTTTCACATTCTCCATTCCACTCAAACTTCACATTCTTTTGGGTCAATTTAGTTAAAGGTCCTGCTAGCCTTGAAAATCCTTCAATGAATCTCCTATAATAACCAGCCAATCCTAAGAAACTTCGTATTTCAGTAGGTGTTGTCGGTCTCGGCCAATTCACTACCATTTCTACTTTTGCCGGGTCTACTACAATTCCTTTTCCTGACACCACATGTCCTAAAAATATTATCCGATCCAACCAGAATTCACACTTACTAAACTTAGCATACAACTTATGCTCTCTCAAAGTCTGCAAAACTATTCTCAAATGCTGCTCATGCTCTTTAGGCCCTTTTGAATATACCAAAATATCATCAATAAACACAATCACAAATTGGTCTAAATAAGGCTGAAATATTCTATTCATCAAATCCATAAATGCAGCAGGGGCGTTAGTCAATCCAAATGGCATAACAAGGAACTCATAGTGCCCATAACGAGTTCTAAACGCAGTCTTAGGAATGTCATCCTTCTTAATTCTTAACTGATGGTATCCCGACCTCAAATCAATCTTAGAGAAAACTGAACTTCCCTGGAGTTGGTCAAATAAATCATCAATTCTAGGCAAAGGATACTTATTCTTAATGGTCACTTGGTTCAACTGCCTATAATCAATACACAAGCGCATCGATCCATCTTTCTTTTTCACAAACAAGACCGGTGCACCCCAAGGTGAAGCACTTGGTCTAATGAATCCCTTATCAAGCAATTCTTGCAGTTGCACTTTCAACTCCTTCAATTTAGCTAAGGCCATTCTATACGGGGCTTTTGATATTGGTCCTATTCCAGGCATTAATTCAATTTCGAATTCAATCTCCCGCTCTGGCGGCAATCCAGGCAATTCCTCAGGAAATACATCTTGAAATTCGTTAACTACACGAACTTCCTCGAGATTAGGCTCCTCCCTTGCATAATCTCTAACTATGGCTAGATACCCTTGACATCCTTCGTCAAGTAACTTACAAGCTTCTACTGCCGAAATAAGAGCTACAGGAAAATGGGTTTGACCTCCTAAAAATTCACAACTAGACTGATCAGGTAAAACAAATTGTACCACTCTTCTATAGCAATCCATTCTAGCCCGATACTTACGAAGCCAGTCCATTCCTATAATAACGTCAAAATCATACATAGCCATTACAACCAAGTCTATTTCCATATCCTTTCCTCCCATTGATATCTTACAATTTCCACACACCAATGTAGACAATACCATATCCTTTAAAGGCGTGGAAACACAAAGAGGCGTCTCAAGAGGCATAACTTCTATCTTATTCAAACATCTATATCTTTCAGACACAAACGAATGCGTTGCACCCGTGTCAAACAATGCATATGCCTTTTCACCATTAATAAGAATCGTACCTGAGATAACATTTTTGGAAGCTTCCGCTTCCTCCTGGGTAATCGCATACACCCTTCCTTGTGCAGGTGGTCTCTGAGGATTTCCTTGCGGGTTCGACCTAACAGCACTCTGATATCCCTATCGCACTGAGCCAACACTCACTTGCGACCTCTCTTGCGGGCAATTCCTCCTAAGATGACCTACTTGTCCACAGCCAAAACATTTCTGCTGTCTAGTACAAGGTCCTGGGCCATGTCTCCCATTACACCTCTGACAAATACCAGGCTGATAGGGTGCTTTCCCTATATTCAGACCACTCCTTGCCCCTCCAAAATTTCCAAAATTACCCTTCTTCTTCACATTCCAGGTCTGACCTTGACCAGAATAAGGCCTCTTCCCCTTTTTCACATCACTAAAATTCAACGGTTTCTTAAACTCTGACCGCTCTCTCAATAGCTCCTGCTCCACTAACTGCGCCCTTTCATAAATCTCATTATAATCTCTTATGTTCAAAGGCACTAGCTGCTTTCTAATGTCAGTCCTCAGCCCTTTCAGGAATCTCTTGGCCTTCTCCTCCTGATCTTCAATCAATCTAGGAGCATATCTAGACAATTTAGAAAATCTAGCTTCATACTGATCTACAGTCAACCCCTTTTGTTCTAGCTGAACAAATTCAGTAATCTTCCTATCCTTAGCACAGTCAGAGAAATGCTTCCTATTAAAAGCTCTAACAAACTCTTCCCAGCTCACATCAATACCTGGTGGAAAGATTATGTCCTTTGAAGCTCTCCACCAAAACTTCGCATTTCCCTCCAATTGGTACTCTGCTAAGACTATTTTCTCAGCATCAGTGCAGTCCAACAGCCGGAAAATTCTTTCCATCCCATCAATCCATTGCTCTGCCTCCTCAGGACTTCCCATTCCATTAAACTTAAGTGGCTTCAGCTTCAAAAACTGCTCCACTAGTCCTTGAGTACGGCGTTTCGCTCCGGGCTGTTCTTTGTGCTGTCTCTCCATCAGATTTCCAATATTGGCTAATGCACAGGATATCTTCCATTCGGGGTTCAGCCCTTGCAGTAGAGGCTTCAGCCCTCGATGGATGAGCACTTCCAGCTCGCACCATGACTCTCCTGCAATTTCCAAGCATTGCCTCAAGAATAATCTCAGACTCACTGCCTCCACTCAAAGCAACTACTATCACTACATAAGTAACATATACATGTTACTGGCACTTAAAATAACTCAAAACAAACTACTAGGGATCTACGAGTGGATTCTCATCACCTGTTATTCAATTATTTCATTTTAGATCCTATGGTGTGTATTGTCATCATGTTCCTCAATTCCAAATGAGGCTCCTTATCACTCCACCTATAACCATTCGCTCTGATACCAAAAAGGGGCGGCTGTGACACCCCGAACCCTTCGCAGGTCGTCACCAGCGCCGGTGTTACACTTTCTTTCCTCTTTCTATCTTGTACTTAAAACAAGTGTCGTTAATCACAGGCAATTTTTTTTTTTTTTTTAAAAGCTGTCCCAGCGCGACTCTTAGCGGAAGCAAATTAAACATCACCATCTATCCCCCTACCAATCCATGATACAAATACACACCACTAATCACCAGGATTTAAAAGATAAGCCATGCCACTATTATTTACATATTATCGCGATGGGTTTTTCACGGGTTGATACAACAAAAGGAGACCAAGATTTTCAGCCACACTCGGCCTCATCCCAAAAAGATACTACGACCCCTAAAGAAAATCACATGACATCCCCCCATCCAACAGTGGCGGCTACTCCCAAAAAGATGACACCAGCTCTCTACCCTTCACGCAACCATCACACCCATCCAGGTGCATCAGGTGGTGGTGGCGGCAACATCCCCCTAAACACTCCGTCTCGGCGGACATGGACAGAACAAAAACTCTGGATGATGGGCCCTCGCCCAGCCCACGTCGTACATAACCAGCACACGCACTTGTACAAATGTCAGTCCAGGGATAGTGACGCAGTCGATCTCCGTACATTCTACTTCTACATCTGACGGAATACCATAGAAGGTGCCTCGCGTGACGGTAGGAAGCGGCATCTTTCTAATCTGAAATGTTATCCCCAAAAGGGGTGAGTACAACTACTCAGCAGATAGGGAAATCCAATAACATCCCATTGCATCATGCAATTTCACATACATTGCAGGCATTGCTTACCTTTGATGTCATGCGCATTCATGCATCATCATATCATACATGTCATCATCATATCATACATGTCATCATCATGGCATCTCATATATCATTATCACCATCATGCATTTCATCATGCATATCATATATCATGGATGATCATCATATCACATCACGCATCATTATCATCATCATCGTCACCATGCATATCATCATGCATATCATATATCATCATCATCACATCATCATGCATATCATCATGCATATCATATATCATGGGTGATCATCATATCATATCATATATCGTTATCATCACATCATCATGCATATCATCATGCATATCATATATCATGGGTGATCGTCATATCATATCATATATCGTTATCATCACATCATCATGCATATCATCATGCATATCATATATTATGGGTGATCGTCATATCATATCATATATCATCGTCATCATGCATCATCATGCATATATTATCATAGGTGATCATCATATCACATCACATGCCATCATCATCATGCATCATCATGTCATGAGTTAATTATCATCTTTATCTTTCAATTTTGATCACCACATCACCCATTTCTTAAATCATCAATCTCATCATCAACCCTTCGGGCAGAAACCTCCGACAGGGTTCCATCATCAACCCTTCGGGCGAAACCTCCGACGGGGTTCCCGGCAAACTCAGCCATCCCATGGCCACCGGGCTTCCGGCCCCCCCACATTCCGGGCATCTCGCATCTCAACTAGCATCACGAGGCATTGCCTTCGGGCAGAAACCTCCGACAGGGCTTCCGGCCTTTACCCTTCTAGCCAGGCATCCCGCACCCAAATCCTGGTGTCGCGAGGCATTCCCTTCGGGCAGAAACCTCCGACAGGGCTTCCGGCCCCCCACATTCCGGGCATCCTGAAACTCCCAGGGAATCTCTGGAATTACGCCACCAGGCCACCAGACAACATCCTCCACCACAACCTCTTTCTCATCCACATTTATCCTTTTATCTCAATTTAACATGGCAATTGGCATGGCATCAAACAAATCACACTCGCATTTCAATTCACATGTCATACACATGCCAAAGTTTAATCACATATGCATTTCAACTTAATACATGTACAAAGACCTCATCACACAAGTGCCACACAAATGGAATTGAATCCATGGCCAAATAAAAATCTATTTTATTTTATTTTATTATTATATTATTATATTATTATATTATTATTTATTTCCATAAATATTAAATTTAATATCTATGATTTTTCCCAAAATCATGATACTCAAAAATCATTAAGAAAACAAATAGAATCACAATTTCATACAAAA
Organism: Eucalyptus virginea; assembly: GCA_014182375.1. Taxonomy (NCBI): domain Eukaryota; kingdom Viridiplantae; phylum Streptophyta; class Magnoliopsida; order Myrtales; family Myrtaceae; genus Eucalyptus; species Eucalyptus virginea. The sequence continues at coordinate 41,742,199 of CM024516.1, read as the reverse complement.
TTTGTGGCCAAATTGAATTTCTTATAATTTCACAATTTTCACATAATAGCACCTTATATTCGGATAATGGCCAGACTTGCACAGTTTCCAAATAAATTTGATTAAAATACTCATATGGCCTTCAAAAATTACGAAATTTTACAGGGTGATAGCCAATATATTTTCGTACCTTTTTCATTAAGAACTCTAAGCCAAATTATTTTTTGATTTATTTCTACAACCCTACGAAGCTTCTGGAACCACGACCGCGACGTCCAGAACACACTTCTCCGAATTTCTTAGTTTTCACCCATCAATTCTCTTTCGTTTCTTCTGAAATTTGAGTATGTTATGTACCAAGGTGTCCTTTACAAGTTTCATGCAGAGATATAGGTCAAATAACCAGATTATGGTCACCATTTTAGTCCATGAAGTCTCGGGTGTCTCGGTACACTTCATCAGAATCAATCATCTCCGAGATCTAGCCTATTTACTAGGCTACACTCATTCATTTCTCTTCAAATTTGAGTATGTTGTAGCTTGATGTGTTTCCTACAACTTTCAAGAAGACAACAAAGTGAGATCTCCAACAGAAATCAACATGCAACCAAGAAATCAACAAGAGGTCAGTGAAAATTTCGCAGATCTAAAGTCTCCGTACAATAGATCTTTTGACCCCGTAAATCTCCATCGTTTTCTACGAATTTTTGGTATGTCATAGTCCAAGACGTTAGCTTCAACTTTCATGAAGACACCGAAGCCAAAATCGAACTCCAAACACACATGCAAACTCGAACAAGCTACTGACTCCAACAAACCGAACAAGAACAGTCACACGGTTTGCAAATAAACAACTCCTACCTCGATTTTTCGCACGAATCAATACCTAAAATCTAACATGCAAACACCACAACAAACATGCAAGAGAAGTTATGGACTCCACTTGCCTTAAAGGTGAACAAACGGCGATGAACGACGGCGTACGGTGGTCGGATAAGGCGGTCGAACGGCGAGCACACGGCGGCACCTCCCTCTCGGCTCCGCCTCCTCTCTCTCCCTCTCGGTCCCTCTCTTCTGCTCGAGCTCTCTCTCTCGCACACCTCTCTCTTTGGACGAAAATGAAGCAAGAAGTCCGGCCACTCTCTCTCCTCACCCCTTTTATATCCCCTTAAAGCCCATGATTAGTAATGATTGATTCACCTCATGCCCAACCAATGCATGCTCTCCTTTGTGCCACATGTAATTTTTATTTTTGAATTTGAATGGGCTTGGGCTTAGGCCCATCCGGCCACTCCCTTTGGGCTGGTCGAGCTCCCTTCTTGGGCCCTAATGGGCCGACTAGCTTGGCCCACCAAGGTTTAGGCTAATGTGCCCAAGGCCCATTTCGAAAATAACCCTCTTTTTCCCCTTTTTTTTTGAATTCCTTTTTATAAATATTTCTAAATTCAAATTTCATCTTGGCCAAAGTCTTGGGATACTTTGTTTATTAAGATTTAAATCTATAAATCTCATGGCCAATTATTAATTCTATAAATTTAAATACACAAATCATCAAATTAAAAGACAAATTGGCTAAGGCATAAGCCAAAAGAAATTCTATCACCTAATTAGGAATTTCAACTCACCTTATGGCTTGTCATTAAATTTGGGATGCCACACTAAGTGTCACACAATAACGGAACTTCGTGGGGATCACATCTAGAACCTTGAGTTTGAATATGGAGTTTGGATATTGAGAGTGAATATCGGGTGTGGATTGAACCACCGATATGAGTTATTCGCGCCTGATTATGGGACAAAATTGTGTGGCATGGAATGTGACGTGTCATAATGATTTGGCCCTATAATCAGGACCTTTGTGATTTTTTGATGAATGATATGATGCGTACTAGTTATTGAATGCATTTACTATATGCATGTGTTTTATGAGATGCACTAATGTGCAAGAAGGTGCTGAGGCGAGGTAAGTCCTGAGTGGTGCATGTTTAGAGCACCTTTGAGTGAATTCTCGTCCTAATCGGGGTTCAGAGTGTTGATTCACTGAGATTTATTCTCAACCCATCGTGGTTTACAATTTTTCAAGTCCTTAGAATGGAGGATCCAGAGTCCGAGGTGGAAGGGTCCGGAGTTTAGGTGGCCTAGTAGTTTCTTTTGAAACGAGACTTATGTGTATAGACTGGTAGGATCGACTTGCTATGTTTATAAAGTTTGGTTCGCAAAAAATGGTTGTCCTGATTTTACTATCCAATGTTTGATTGTTGTCCGGGGTTTGTTTAATTCGCTTCTGCATGTGCATAAAATAAAAAGGGTCGGCGACGCGTCTTGGGAATGTCACAAATTCTAGTCGACCGTCGAGGGATGTGTGCGCGGCCGGGGTTTGGGGCGTGACACAAACACAATGCACGTGCCATCAAATCATGAATTTCCTCATTAATAACATCACGAACGAGCTTAAGCCCAAAGCTCCGGTCGAGTAGCAAGCATGGAGGAACCCCACACCAATCCAAGACATGAACTCGGTACGCCTCAATACCGAATCACATCTTATGGCTATGGGCGAACCTCGACTTGTACCGCTCGAAAGTTATGAACCTTGACCTCGTTCTAATCATACAAGAAATTCAAGTACACGAGCAAGTCATAGAACACATCAAGCATCCAAGAATCTATCGACCTACCCTCGACTTTTTTGCAAGAAGATTTCCTAAATTCAAAGACTTCCCGAATGTTAGTAAATGAAGGGAGAAACTATACTTACCTGGATGAACCTCGAACTAAAGCTTGAACTACACAAGATGGACGACTTTACTTGGAAGCCGAAAGAGAGAAAGTGGGCGAGAGAGAGGAGGGCGTTTTAGGAGAAGGAGGGTGGAGAAAATGGAAGGCAAGTGAGGAAAAATGAGAAGTGCTCCTCCTATTTATAGCTCTTGGAGTCATCATTACCAAGCCAAGCAATCCTCTCCCATGTTTCCAAGGGTCCCGCCTACTTTTCTTGGGTGGCAAGCCTACTTGCTTCATGATTATGCCTAGAAAGGGAGTTGGTCAAGCTAAAGGCATTACTTGGCATTCTAGGCTCCTAGACGTCATTGATTATGGCCCGCTTTTCATTCTCTCATTGGTCAACAAATACCCCACATTTAATGGGCATTTAATGAATTCTAATGATGATGCTACTCTAGGTTGCCAACTAGGCAATTCTAGAATATTCGGTTATTAATGAGGGCTTGCGTAGCGCTCTCTAATTGGTTCACTTGTGTGCCACCTTTCTCTAGAATCTTCAAAGATATTTTGGACATAATCATGACATTTGACATTTCAATGGACAACTCACCCCTTCATTTAATGAAGGGTTTCTAGAACTTTCCCTATTTTGTCATTTTCTCCATTAAGATGATGTTCTAGAGAATTCCACCGTCTAAATTGATTCTGGGGCCGAGAAAGGGATCATTAGGTACACCTTAAAAAATAGAATCACATACACCCAAGATTCGGCCCTTACGTCCCATATTCGCCCAAACCATTCCTTTGGACGGCCGGTCAACCAATAGGGTCGATTGTCCATTAATTGGTTCGAGACCTATTCTAAGGCTACCAATGGCCTAGCACAAAGACAAGGCACCTATGGACCTTAGAATAAGCAATGGAATAGCTGGGTCTATCCCTGGGCTCATTCCGGTCGGCACCCGATCCACTAGTAGGGGTTCATGGTCAGTGCATTACTAATCCATGATCGGAAATCACCAATTAAAGATTCTAATCTGATCAATAAGAATTAAATAGGGAATGATACATTTTTGGTCGGAAGGAATTCGAATTTGGTCAATTCGGATCGTCCGTGTATCGGTGCGTAACCGGGCGGAATCACCCGCAACCAGAAACTGCGACCGGCTAGATCGACCTGTGACCATCCACCGATCCAAAATCATCCCTTGACCAATTCCCATGATCGAAATGTCATATTATGAGCTGGTGATCCTATCCCATTGGTATGATCAGTATAAATTTACGGCCGACACCTCAACCAATTCGTGACCGGTCGGTCAGTCGGTTAGTCGGTCATGACCGATATGTGATTTCTTGCCGATCGAACCGATTGATCCATGGTCAATGGCCCATGATTGATCCTTTTAGGACCTTATGGACAATCCTTACAAGGTCGGAATCGAGGATGTTACACCCTAGCATTGGGTATTTAGGCACGGGCACTAAGGTCTTGTACTTGGCCTTGATGGATAAGGCTTAATCGTTGGACATCCATGCATTGGCTCTAAAGTCTTAAGGCTAGCCCTGATGGACTTGGGTTGTCAAGCTTGGGCTCGAAGGATCCAGTTACAAGTACTAGGGTCACGGGCCTCATGCTGGTGGCCCGAGCATATGCTTAGAACTAGGGTAGGTGAACCTCTAGTTCAAGCCCTTTAGGGACATCTTTTTAGCAACAAACTATCCAGAGATGTAGTTCAGAGCATAAAGACACTCATAGATGCCAAGATGGTAATACTTCTAACTAGCCGAGCCGCATTTCTTAAAGGATCTTACCAAGCTGGAGAAGAGGAAGTGTTTAGAAATATATTGAGAGAATTTTCATAAATACTCACTTTATTTCAAGGGACTCTGCCCAACACATAACATCATCTTTGCCTTTTATAGGCATTGAGAGGTCACAAAAAATAAAGACCAAACTCACGGGTCTTGAGACAAATAAGGCTCTAAAAAATCCGGTTGGGAATTATTCGCGATGATATGAACAATGACTGTGAATAGTGATTTTCTTAGCCTATGCTACGGTACTTTGCTACAGCAATCTTGCTACAGGCCTATCTTCCGTCTTGGGCATTGTAGTCATAGTCTAAATCATCAGAGCTATGTTGCGCAATTTGTTCTTCCTCATAGGGTCACTCAAGTTTTGCAAGTTTGACGTCAGAAGGACTACGGGTGATTTCTCTTTATGCAATCATGAAGTTCCGCATGTTTATTCCATTTGAAGAGGGTCTTTCTTCATGAGTCTGGAGGGTTCTAGGGTATTGGCGAGCATGATTGGCTGGGGCCAATTTGATGTTTGAGTATAATGGGAGACTATGCTAGAGTTTAATCCTTGGGGTAAGGACAAAGGTTCTTGATCGTAGGAGTCTTGAGAGAAAGGACCTCCCCATTAGGCATAGGATGCCTGAGCATAGGAATCTTAGGAGGACTGTGCATGATTGTCAATGTCTACCATTTCTAAAGCAATCGTCTTCCTTTTTAGGAACCCTAGTGCTGTGTCCGAGCAAGTGAAGGCTCCATGGTCAGACTTGGCCATGGCGTTTCGTTGCTCTGGCGTCACCTTCGTTGCAAGAACAACACAATCGCTGACCTTCAAGTACTTTGCCGAGGCTAGCCACTAACATTCCTCTTGCACTACAAGCTGATAAATCCTCCCGACTAGGAACTGGGTCCATGGTGAGAATATGGCTTCAAAATGGTGAGTAGGTTTCATATAAAATGAGCAAAAACCTAGTACCTACTCCTGTTCTTTGATTTCTCAAAATTTTTCCATGGTTGCTTTGGGGCCTTCAAGCTTTTCTTCAACATTTCGAGTTCATTTCAAATCGTTGACAACTAGTTGAAAATGGCAGTGATAGAAAGTTTGCCCCGTTTTAGCTATGGTAGGGGCTACGTTAGGCCAAAAATTTTAGCCCTATTGAGCTTGCCGTATATCTCCCAAATATTTTACCATATTTGTCTCGCATCTTCAGTTTGCGGAAGTCCGATAGCCACCTCAAAACTAAGGCAATTGTCGATCAACGTTTGGATGAGTTGGTTGCACTTCCTCCAATATCATGTAAGCTGATCATCGAACGAGATCGGTATTGTGATGTCAGTAAAGCCATCTATGTCCCTTATGTCATGCCTCGAACTCCATGTGCGCAAATATCTCACGATAGTCGATTAAATTGCGACGTCTCAAGACGTGTCACCACTCAATTCTTTTTCTCTTTTGATTAAACGCATGCGAAAGCAATTTATATAACCACCCAGTCAAAGCAACAAAGCATAGGGATAGCAAAGCATAGTGGACAATTTCCAAAAGGGGCACATTTATTTATTAACTTGTTAAGCCTAGGAGTTTAACATGTACAGGTCTACGTCAAAAGGTAACTCCAAAACAATGTATGAGCAAAAAGGCTCAGAAGGGTCAGTGTTGACTTCAGCTTCACTAATTCCAAACATCCGCTCTAGTATCCCAGAGGAAAGTCGGGCTTGTAATTAGAGGGGAACTTCTCCACAGGTTTATAGTCTGTGTCAGAATTTGAGTTCGAAATGACACCATTAGGGATGTTGATATATGTAGGGTGGTCCATCAAAACCATGAAGTAGACCAATCCGATCGCCATTCACTTCCCTAATAATGTACCATGCCTTGAACTTATAGGGCACTCAAGCAGCCAGCCCTTCATCTACCCACACGGTTGTGACCATTAGCTCGTGAACATAACCCGTCCCTGAAATAGGAAACTCAGACATGTAAGTGTCTAACTCTATAGGGACCCTAAAACGTACGGCTAACACTCTATACTAGGGACTTGAAAACATTTACCAATAGAGGAGTGAGATAAAATCTCAGCAAGTTAACAACCTAAGCCTCGACTAGGGTGCAAATTCATCTTGGAGGTGGCCTAAACGCATACGACATATAAACTTACCTCACCTTAGTACACTCTTGTATATTAGCACTTCTTACATGGCAATATTAGTCAACGAACATAAATAATAATCAGAACGCATTCGATAAATTACATGTGCATTGCCAACACACGTGTTCCAATTATTACGACTACTCGGGCCACGGCCAACTCAAGAGTTGGCGATCTTCTGACATAATTGGGTATCGTCCCACCCTATCAGGCATGGCATCGTCTAGAACCCTTGCTTAGACGGCATTTCATAAAGGAGCATTTGTTTGGCCTCAATCGCAACTCAGCATCCGAACCCCCACTGAATATTTGATAAACATCGGGTATTGCCCCTAAACTCCCGTTGGGTGACGGGTTCGATTAAATAACTACATAAGCACACAAATAGTTAAGCCAATTTTATTTGATAGTAATTAGCCTAGTACAAAAGAGTTTGTGTTTAAATAATCAACTTTGACAAATTTTCACACTTAAGATTTTAGTTAAAATATTCATACATGGTCAAGCATTTAAAATGAATCCATCAAACTTTGCTCACTTTCATTTCTAAACCCCATTCCTTCATTTATCACGCAAAATTCGGCATCCAAACCTGACACCTCAAAATTCTCTATTTTCTTGTTTATAAAACCTTATTTGGAAATAGTAAATAGAGCACATACATTGGACTTATCGATAGCATGGTATAACAAGTTCAATCAATCGGAATTACGCATAAATTCATCCAATAGAACAAGCATAAAATTTCACTTAATGGCTAATCCATCATTAATTACACTAATTGCGATTAATTAGGCTAATTACAATTAATTAATTTAACTATAATTAATTAAAAATTATTCATCGTTAATTAAAATAACTATGATTAATTAAATTAATTACAATTAAATAAACTAATTACGATTAAATTAAAAAAAAAACTCGATTAATTAAGACTAACCACAATTACTTAAGCTAATTGCACTTAACATTAATCTAAACCGTCTTTAATTACAATCAAGGATAAACTAAAATTAATTAACACTAACCACACTTATCCTTAAACTAACCTACCCCCTAAATGTAATTAACTACCTAATCGAGGATCATGAGTTAACTCATGGGTTTTTCGGCAGCAACAGACTCACGGCAATGGCGGCGTGATGGCATGAAGGACATGATGCTCATGGCTGTATCAAAGACTCGACGGTAGCAATGGCGGCAGTGGCTCAAGCTTACAACTTGAGCTTGCTTGAGGCGGTGGTTCTCAGTGGTGGAGATGGATGTGACATCCCAAATTTTCAATTATGTTTTCCATTGAATAAATCGGGCATTACATTAACGCGCCTATAGGGCTGTTCTCAGAGGTGATCACTCTTGAGATAAATAGACTATCGGGGGAAGCCATTAAAGAATTTTAACGCAATAGACTTGAGAATTCGACCAGGAATCGGCTTCTTGACCGTGCTTATCTTTAGAGGCCATTACGACTCAGTTAAAAATCGATTACGGATCAGAGATAGGTCGGTTCGACTGAGATGTGTGGCTAAACGTGGGTGACTCCACTAAATTGGAAAATTCTCGTCGAGCGGCACTAGACTGATTTTTCTATCGTTTTGGTACCCTGTGTCCGTATTTGAATCCTTGAGATTTTCACGACAACCGAGAGTCGCCAATGTGTTGAGTTGGTTCATTGTGGCTTGAAGAAAATCGACCACAGGTCATTTGCACTAAAAATTTCTGCAAACCGAGACTTTTTGGGAAAAAGTCGAGGTAGGGTCATTTTTGTCCAGAAAAGTCCGGGACCATTTTTTATCACAAAATTGAGAAGCGAGTGGGTTGTATTGGTGAGGAAAAATACTAATTTGATCGAGGAATGGACAACGGAATTTACGGGAGTTGAATTGAATTGATTTAGAAGCTTTGAGTGTCCAATTAGAGGGAAAATGCATAAAATTCGTTGCTCCCCCTTTCCTATGGCTTTTGGACCATCTCAAGGGTTGTAATATGAGCATTGGTGGCTGATTTCCAGCCTAGGAAGGCAACTGGTGGTAGAGGTTGGTCAAGGGGACAATTGAAGAGAAAATTTGGCCAAGTGGACCCCTTGCCCCCTTATCTCTCTCTCTCCCTCTCCAAGACCAGCGACCAGCTCCTTTCTCCCCCTCATTTGTGTTGTAAGAACTCCAGCCAAGCCAGAAGAACCATCGAGGAGCCCCGCCATCACACGCCACATGCCGGAACGCCGCCCGTCGCTCGTGCCAGCCCGTCGCTGCTCGCGCCTCCAGCCTCGCTGTCTCACCTAGCTGTGCGTGCAGTAGCTCGTCAGAACACCGTGGGCCGCTTTCAAATTTTGGTTGACTCGTGTTGCTTTCTTAGGTCACGTGATTTCAGGCGAAGGAATCTTCGTGGACCCGAGCAAGATTGAAGTTGTAATCAATTGGCCAAGAACGACTACAGTGACAGAAAATCTGATGTTTTTTGGGTGTGGTAGGTTATTACAGACGGTTTGTGGAAGGGTTCTCATCATTAGCGTCACCTTTGACAAAACTCTTGAAGAAAGAAGAGAAATTCCTGTGGACGGACAAGTGCGAGAGTATTTTTCAAGAACTGAAGCAAAAGCTGACTACTGCACCTGTGCTGACCATCCCATCTAGTCCTGAAGGATTCGAGATCTACAGTGATGCGTCATTTAGAGGATTGGGTTGCGTGTTGATGCAACATGGTAGAGTTGTTGCATACGCCTCCCGTCAGTTAAGGCCTCATGAGCAGAACTATCCGACGCATGACTTAGAGCTCGCGGCAATTATATTTGCCCTGAAGATTTGGAGACACTATTTGTGCAGGGAAAGATTACAGATCTTCACAGATCATCAGAGCCTCAAGTATCTGTTCTCTCAAAAGGAGTTCAACATGAGACAACGCAGATGGATAGAATTGCAGAAGGACTACAACTGTGATATCCTATATCACCCGGGAAAGGCAAACAAGGTCGCTGATGCTTTGAATCGAAAGTCTTCAGTTGCTCATATATTGATTAAGGAGCAGAACCTAATCGAGAGAGCTCGAGATTCGGTATTCAAGTTTGAGGTAGGCCGCCTTTCAAGTCTTATGGCCACCCTCAGAATTGAACCGAATGTCCAAATCAGAATCAAGCTACTCCAACTGACAAACCCACATGTGTAGAAGATTCTACAGGAGGACACTGAGAAAAGGAAAGCTGACTTTCAGATTTCTGATGATGGAACGCTGAGGTTCCGAGGACGTTTGGTTGTACCTGATGATGTGGAGCTCAAAGAGGATATCTTATTAGAAGCACATCGTAGCAGTTACAGCATTCATCCCAGTAGTACCAAGATGTATCGGAATCTGCGTTAACACTATTGGTGGTCAGGTATGAAGGCGGACATCGCCAAGCATGTCGCCAAGTGTTTGATGTGTAAGCAGGTCAAAGCTCATCGTTGAAAGCCGGGAGTACTTCTACAACCTTTCGAGATCCCAGAATGGAAATAGGAGCATATCACGATGGATTTCGTGACCGGCCTACTGAGGATTCAAAGAGGTAGTGATTCGATTTAGGTAGTGGTAGACAGACTGACAAAGTAGGCTCACTTCATTGCAGTTCGAAAGGACCTTAGTTTGGATAGACACGCAGATTTGTACGTGCGTCAAGTGGTTCAACTGCATGGGGTGCCAGTTACAATAACTTCAGATAGAGACCCGAGGTTTACCGTAGCTTTTTGGAAGAGCCTACAGAGTGCTTTAGGTACCAAGCTACAGTACAGTACGGCATATCATCCTTAGACAGATGGCTAGTTTGAGAGGAAAATTCAGACAATCGAGGATATGCTGAGAGCTTGTGTACTAGATTTCATGGGAAGTTGGGAGGAACAACTACATCTGGTGGAATTTGCCTACAACAACAGTTATTAGCAGAGCATCTAGATGGCTCCTTTTGAAGCGTTGTCTGGTAGGGTGTGCAGAACACCGGTGTGTTAGGATGAAGTTGGGGAGAGAAAGATTACAGGCCCAGAGTTGGTTCAGCAATCAGTAGATGCCGTGACAGTGATCAGAAGCAGACTAAAGACCGCTCAGAGCAGACAGAAAAGTTACGCAGACAAATGCCGGAGATCATTGAAATTCCAAGTTGGTGATCAAGTTTTTCAGAAGGTGTCACCAATGAGGGGAACTTCGCGCTTTGGTAAGAAAGGCAAACTGAGTCCGAGGTACGTAGGTCCATTTGAAATTCTAGAGAGAATTGGGACCTTAACATATCGTCTTGCATTGCCGCCAAGATTGGCGCAAATGCACGACGTCATTCACATGTCGATGTTGAGGAAGTACGAGCCTGACTCGACCCACATTCTTAATTTGATGAATTGGACGTGGATGACCGAGCGTCATACGTGGAAAACCCGGTTTAGATCGTAGATAGAAACGAGAAAATTCTACGTACAAAGACCATCCCATTGGTCAAAGTGGTCTGGCAACACCACGGTACTGAAGGAACGACATGGGAGACTGAAGAGTCGATGAGACGTTTGTATCCCCATCTTTTTGCTTAAGAGTTGTAATGGTTTAAATTTCGAGGATGAAATTTTTATAAGAGATGAAGAGTTGTGACATCCCAAATTTTCAATTCTGTTTTCCATTGAATAAATCGGTTATTTCATCGAGACGCTTATAGGGTTGTTTTTAGAGCCGATCAGTCTTGAGATAACTAGACTATCTGGGGAAGCCATTAAAGAATTTTAACGTAATAGACTTGAGAATTTGACTAGGAATCGGTTTCTCGACCGTGCTTATCTTTAGAGGCCATTATGACATAATTAAAAATCGATTAGGGATCAGAGATAGGTCGGTTCGACTGAGATATGTGGCTAAACGTGGGTGACTTCACTAAATTGGAAATTTCTTGTGAACCGGTACTAGACTGATTTTTCTATTGTTTTGGTACCTTGTGTTAGTATTTGAATCATCGAGATTTTCACGACAACCGAGAGTCGCCAATGTGTCGAGTGGGTTCATTGTGGCTCGAAGAAAATCCACCACGGATCATTTGCACTAAAAACTTCTGAAAGCTACCAGTAGCCTAGGCCGCCCTAAAATCTCGCCAAATCAAAATTAACTGCGAATTTGAGTCCGATTTCAGAAATTGAATGTTTTTTCATGTCACAATTAATTCTAAGAGCGTCAACTCAGTCTCAGAAGATTTTTTTGCAAACTGAGACTTTTTGGGAAAAAGTCAAGGTACGGTCATTTTTGTCCAGAAAAAGTTCGGGACCGTTTTTGATCGCAAAATTGAGAAGCAAGTGGGTTGTATTGGTGAGGAAAAATACTAATTTCATCGAGGACTGGACAACGGAATTTACGGGAGTCAAATTGAATTGATTTGAGAAGCTTTGAGTGTCCAATTGGAGGGAAAATTCATAAAATTCGTAGCTCCCCCTTTCTTATGGCTTTTAGACCATCTCAAGGGTTGTAATATGAGCATTGGTGGCTGATTTCCAGCCTAGGAAGGCAGCTGGTGGTAGAGGTTGGTCAAGGGGACAATTCAAGAGAAAATTTGGCCAAGTGGACCCCTTGCCCCGTTATCTCTCTCTCTCCCTCTCTAAGACTAGTGACCAGCTCCTTTCTCCCCCTTATTTGTGCCGTGAGAACTCCAACCAAGCCAGAAGAACCGCCGAGGAGCCCCGCCATTGCACACCACACGTTGGAACGCCGCCCGTTGCCCGCGCACACGCCACTGCGCCAGCTCGTTGCTGCTCGCGCCTCTAGCCTCGCCGTCTCGCCTAGCCATGCGTGCAGCAGCTCCTCAAAACGACGTGAGCCGTCGTTGGAGTCCCTGCCGCTGCCGTGAGCCGTTGCCACCACCCGTCTGAGCTGTTAAGACCTCTGCCGGTTCACCGCCGCTCTTGCCTCGCCATTCCGCCACCGGGTCAGCCTCCAACCAACACCAAACATAAGTTGAGGAAGTGGGTTTCCAGCAAGAGTCTTGACCCGTTTTGAGGTCGTTCGCGACCCTGAAAGTTAGGCCCGCTTTGGAGAGAAGTGAGCCTCGTCGCGTGCCCGACGATTTGAGCTGATCGGATCGCAAAACAAGTGAGTTTAACTCATTAATTCTTGCTTAGTAGGTTAATCATGCTTAGGGGTTGATTAAATTAACTAAGTATGGTTAGGTGGTTAGTTAGATTAGATTAGTGAAATTTAATTATTTGTCGACACATGTTAGGTGGTTAGTTAGTACAATTAGGGCCTAGACGAGCTCTAGTATTTATCTAGAGTGACTCGAAAATTTTCCGGGTCTGTTTCGGCGTCCAATTAGGCATTACGGGCCTAAGTTGGATTTATTGGCATTTATTTAATATTTTCCGTAATTATTTAATTAATTAATTATTTTCCAGAAATTAGACCGGGATAGTTGGTGACCGGAATTTTGTGCTGATTGCAGTGGTGCTCTTTGTTTATTTAATTGAGTACCTAATTGTGCAAATTGAACGTGATTAGTGGTTGTGGGTAATTATCCCAAAAATTGATAATTGTGGTGATTAATTGGAAAATTACCGGGCGTCGGTCTACAGCGCCAAAAATCTATTTTGGGATTGTTGAAAATAGTTGGAGGTTCGAAAGTGAAAACCTTGTATTTTGGCTAAGGCCGGCTGTGTATCACACATGTGTATTTTTTATCGAGGATGATAAAAATGGTAAATTGGTTGTATGATTGGAATAGTATATTATACTGGCTTGATGGCTCTATACACCATCTTGGAGAAAGAACGGTATGTTGATAAAAATGGTAAAATTGATTATACGATTGGAATAGTATACAATACCAGCTCGATGACTCTATATGTCGTCTTGGAGAAAGAACGGTATAATATAACGGCTCGACGGCTCTATATGTCGTCTTGGAGAAAGAACGTTATACTATATTATGCTCGGTGACTCGATATGTCATCTTGGAGAAGGAACAATATTTTATATCGGCTCGGTGACTCGATGGTCATCTTAGAGAAAGAACGATATACTATTATTAGCCTTTGGGGCAAGCTACTATCTATATATCACTTGGAGTGAGTAGTCTTGGATTTTGATCAGATTCATAGATAGTATTGACTGAAATGATCGGCGAATGGTCTGGTTGACATGGAATTGACAGAGTCGATTGATCGATGATTCGATTTGTGGTGATTGATTGGATGTCTATATGAATTGAACTAACTTGCAGGAAGGAACATAGGCAAATGTAAGACCTCCAACTCATGTTGTGCTTAGACAGCCCTTAAGGCGTATTTGCTTCCTAATCGAGTCTTAGGGAGTAGAACTTGCTGAGACGTAGTCTCACCTTGTTGTGGGACAATATTTCAGTGCCATAGATGGCAGCACCTCCAGCTCCTCCCGAATATTTTGGTATACCAGAGGAAATAACATAAATAGGTTATCATATTCCGATAACCGGCCACCCCGAAGGCTTAGAGTATGTATTGATGAAATCCACCGTCTGGGTTGATGCGGGTGAACCCAAAAAGGTGCCCCATAAATACCGGTTATGGTATCGCCATTACAATGATGGACGAAGGGTGGGTCCAGTGTCAGAATCTGATGTACCTCTGTACGTTTTGGAGGTAGCGTTCGGGAATGGGACAGTAGATCCTAAGGGTGGATTAGTGGTGGATGCGAAGGATCCTAAGCTCGAGGGCGACTCTCCAGTGTACTCAGCCGTGGGTTCCAGCTGGAGCATGGAAGAAGGAGAGATCGTCGAGGAGGAGGAGGACTCGGAGGAGGATCCAGATGAGGATTGAAACCCCACCCCTATTTTGCAAACCCTGAGTTCTGAACTGATGTTGTTATAGAACCGACTTTGTTAATAGTATTGTAATATATACTATATGGTTTGCATTGTATAAAAGTGTGGTTGTGGTTTTTCAGGTTTGAAAAATATGGCCCTACTTTTCTATCCCATTGTTTAATTGTCTGGGGATTTTATATCTGCTTCTGCATGTGTATTAAAATGAATGGGTTGGCGATGCGTCCTGGGACGTCGTTGATGGGTACGTGCTCCAGGATCGGGGCGTGACAATGGAGATGGTGGCTTAGGGGAACAACGGTGATGGTGGACGACATGAGGGACGCGAGTGGAGGGGTGGTGAGGGACGATGGTGATGAGATGGTGTGGTGGTGTGGCGGTGCAAATGGTGGGTGAGGGGGCAGCAACAAAAGAAAGGGGGAAGTGAAAAAATGGAGAGGAAGGTGGGGAAGGGAAGAAGAGAAAGGAAGATGGGGAGTTGGAGTGGTCGACTGCAGCCAAGGAGAGGAGGGGAATGGCATGGGGTTGGGGGGGGGAGAAGAGAGAGAGGTATAGATATTTCTCAAGATTTTCCCAAAAAAACCACTCAATCCTCATACCAACTCTCCCTAAATTCCTCATCACTAAGTCTCTTGTCCCCTCTATTTTTTTATTTATTTCCAATTTCTTAAAAACAAGCTTTTGGGCCAAAAACTTACAACCTTGCCACTAGTCTAGTTCCCTTTATGGTTTCCAATTTTTTGTCTGATAATTCATTTTCCGAAAATTTCGAACTTACTGATAATTCGACGGACAATGAGGGGACGTCCAATAAATTAGTCTTGCAACCCTCGAAAGTGCAATAACCAAAATTGAATTAAATTTCATGGTTAAAAATCAATCGAACACGATTTTAGTATGATCTAAACTATCAGGTGGCTTTTAGGGGTCTTTCGTGCAGTCAACCCATGGTCGATAATTTTCGATTTATATTTATGCCTCTTCGAATCATGGACGATCCTCGGTTGTCATGTTATCATGAGGGTTTAATTACGTACTATGTGTACAATATCAATAGAAAATTGGTTTATCGTCGTTCGATGAAAATATCGTAATCATATGAAATCACTCTTTAACTGACTACATACTTCCATTGAATTGGTTTATATACATTCACTAATTGACTTATAACAGCGTAGTATTAACCATTGTTGATCTTTATAGTCGAGCGGTTGATCTTTGATTGGATTCTTTGGTCTTTCGCGTTTTAACTCTTCATGGCCTCACCCAATAGATTAGTTAATTTGTGAGTGTTTGGTTTAGAGTAAAATAACTATAAGTGCATCGATGAAATAACCATTTCATATATTTTGAAATAGAGGTTAAATTTCGGGATATCACACTTTGTGACAAGTGCTCGTCGGAGTTCTTGGGACCAAATGGAGTAGTTCTTTGGTCCCAAGAGTTGTAAAAAGATTAGCCGAAATTCTGGACTGTTAGCGGCGAAAGTATAGAGGGGGTCACCAGGCTCTGATGGGCCATTGGCGGTGCTTGCAAAAGAAAACAAACATAGCGCTGAAAACTGGAGCTGGGTTTGCCCCAAAACCAAGCGGAACCAAACCAGTTTGGTTCGGAAAATGTCAACCTGGTCCAAGAACTGGATTGGGCTCAGTAGCAAGATGTGGGCCTCATCCTGGCCCACTATTCCCATAGAAATTGCTTGGGCTGAGCTTGATGTATTTGCCTGGCCTTGTATGGGCTGAACTTGAACAAGAACCCACTGGACGCATGGGCCCAAGAGAAATTGCCCTAATGGGCTTGAATTGGAGCTGGCCCTGGGAAAGGATGCCCATGCTGAACCTGATTTGGCCGCCCGTGTTGCCCTTCCCCTGTCTAGTCCCCTTCGGTCACACTAGGTATACCGATGTGTGGATCTGAAGGTGGGTCATTGGGGTTATGTGATGCATCGGAACTGACATTCTAATTTTTGGACATGTTTCTTGCAAGGTAAAGAAAGGTATGTGGAAGCTAGTTTAGAGCGAGAGGCTCTAATACTATGTCACAAAATAAAAATTGATAGAAAGCTAGATGGAGGAAGAAAAGGGTAGAAAGATGTGTTGCTTTCTCATATCAAAGATGTATGTATACCACCGTATTCATAGTACATAGAGCCTAAATAAGCCAGGCGAGAATATACAGAAAAGAGGAAAAAAAATAATTCCACAATATACAGTATCAATCAAGGGAATCATAACAAATATATGATATAAATCTGTGCCAAAGATATCTTCATCATATCAATTAGAGGCAATAGTATCTTCAACACTATGTGCATGCCACAAGGTTCACATAGGAATTTTGAATCATGTAAGGACCAACCCATGCATGGAGTTTCAAATTAATTGGAGCTTCTTTTCTTTTTCTTCATCAAATGCTGTGGGATGGTGCCCAATCATTCAAGAATATTATGTTCTATACCCTCAGTTTTCAGAAAACATAACGATGGAAAAAAAAAATTCTGATTATAATCCATAAAAAAAGGACAACTTAAATGATGCCAACGAGTTGGAGTCAGAAGCATATTTGAGAAGAAAATCCCCCCAATATGCCTGGATAAAATTTGCTGATTGGCGTTCAGTGATGCCGCTTGTTTCTTGAGCAGGAGACAAAGATGGGATTGCTGAAATCTCAAGAGACATTTCTTTTTCACTATCCTCCAGGTGACTGAACAAATATAGACGAAGAATACTAGACGGTAGAGACTCTTTGAGTGTCGAAACAGTATTTATAGGTATTTATAGGCTATAGAATCGTATGTTGGACTAGTAGATAGAATAAGGAGCAAACGTTTATTTTCTCAAAACGAGTTCTTTGATTAAGTTTCGTGGTTGACATACTGTGTTATTCAAGGTGTACTATGTAGAAGTTGAATTTCTCCATGAATGCGGCCATCGAAATTGTGCGAACTGTCAGAGCTACATTCTTAGTGTGTGGTCCCCTTCACGGTACTGTCTCACCTTAAGTTCAGTCACGGTGCCGGGGGCACCATTTTGGCCAACATAGCCATCTAAAATTCCAGAGTAGTAGCCTTGAGTGTCGCACGTCTCGAGTGTTCTTTCTGACTACAGGGGTAAATTCCATGAGTGGTGGCTTCTGTTGGAGAAATCTTTCCAGAATATTTTGAAGCTGACAAAACGTTTCTATCAGTCTAGTCTGGAGCATTGCAGACCCTTCTATTTAGAGTCTGAAGACCTTCAGATCACCAGACTCAGCACTCAAGACTCAAGACTCAAGACTCAAGACTATTCTCATTGACAGTCTCTAATCCAGCAACGAAGACGATCTAGAGCTAAAGTGTTTGGTTGAGGATTTGGTCTTATCCACTGGAGAAGATCTCTTGGCTGGATATGATATAATGGATTCTTTTATTTGAAATCAAGATCATTTGAAGATCCGATGATTGACGAAATACTCTTGGAAGGTTCTATTCTTGGAAACCAAGATCCTGATTGTATGGGCGAACAGGATTGATGGGCTATCGACATGTTCCTTTAATAGCTCGAATGATCTTCTTAATTGATTATGTCCAACGGGAAGATTGGAAGAATTCCTTTGGTAAGTGCCAACGGGTATGATGGCATAAAGGAGTATGAAAGGAAGACGTTCCAGTTGTTCTAGAAAATGCACGATAGAAAAATTCCAGAGTCTGAAGCTCCTTGATTATTAGTCGATTCATATTGAGCAAAACTGTATTAACAAAAGAGAGTCTATACTTAGCGATACCTTGAGAGAGTGTGGTAGATCTTCTACACCGTGAAATCAAGGGAGAACAGTGCTGTAACATCTCTTTGTTCATAGTGGAATCCAGCCAGTGGGCTGTTAGTGCAGAAGAGTGGACGTAGGCTTGAAATAAGCCGAACCACTATAAACCTTGCGTTCAATTTTCTCTTCCCTACTCTCAGTCTTATTTTGATTGTTGTTTGACGAGAAACAATTGTCTCAATTCTATCAACTGTCTAGTATTATGCGATTATCGTGAGAAATTACTCGTTATACCTATTCACCCCCCCTCTAGGTACTTTTACTAGCCATATCAGCTTCTAAATTCCCTGACTTGTTCAAAGTTATAACTCAGTCAATTTGATCGTTTCTCATCAAATTTTGTCTTTTAGGACACCTTCTTTCCTTCTGTTGCTCGTGTAAATAAACAAATATGATTGATATTTATAAGATCTTCTACACAACTTAATATTTTTCCGTAGGGAAGGCAAACAAGAACCTTCTATCTTGATATCTATTACTTCGTCTCATGCTTAGTGTGGTCTTTTTATCTAGTACTAACTGTGGAAACATATAACTAGGAGGCAATAGACACCTCTCGAACCAATTGCTTTAAAGGTGTAAACTATTAAATGAAGGTGCACTTTAATATTTAATTATTCCATTAAAGGGTAGCACCTAACTCTGCTATCAGGTTAGAAAGTCAAACCCAATAGCTTAAGCTAATGGGTAAAGGGAGACTGCACATATATAAAGAGTATATAAATTCTATTGTCAAGCGATGGATATATTTCAATAACGACAAAACTGGTGCAGAATTACTAGCATATTGCGTGCCTTTTGCTCTATAGTAATGTACGTATTCTAATAAAGAGGCCAAGCTCAAGTTTGGAAAATAGCATAAAAAATTTCTAAGTGCAGAATCATTTTGCACATACCTATCGTTTGTACGACTCGCAATTTTTTTTTTCTTGCTCTTAATGAGTAATAGTTGGGTAGTAAATTAGATTTAACTCGACTTAGCTCGGTTACTAGTTAGTTCGGCATCCATTACATACCACACCATTGCTCAACCCAAACAATGTCTTTAGGATAAATTTTTGCATTTCCTTCTTTTTTGACTAGGGCTAGTATTTGCATTAACTCTGTGTGACGTGATTTAGTTTCGCGCTATTATAATGGTTGCTTGCTTTCACTAATGTATTTCACATTTCAAATCCTAAGAACAATAATTAAAAGAAAATAATCACTCCCAATTCCAGAAAAATCGTCAATCACCTAATCAACTAAAGTATATTACTCTACTTGTTACATGTACGCATGCTAACTTTTAAATTTGGAGAGAAATTTGACTTTGGAATGTTGCATCTTCTAGACAAATTACATAATGAAGGCATGAACCATTGGAGGCCGCCCCGCCTGTCCAATGGATATTTTGTTGACCGGCTGACAGGTTAGTGCCTGCACATCCTAGACCCTTAATTTGCCCTTATATCTTTATCTTCTCCAAAAGGAGAGAATATCCTTTAGGTATTTTACCTATAGAAGATACCAAGGTCTGCATTAACCCTCAGATAGAGCAGTTTACTCTACTTGTTATATGCACGCTTGCTGAGTATTAAATTTGAAGAGGAAGTTGACTTTGGAACTTTGCATCTTCAAGAAAAAGGGCTTATATAATGAAGCCATGAAACAAAAAGCCATGAATTCAAAAGAGATTTCATTATTGCATATTTGCCTGGGGACCAGTCATCTCTCTATTGCCGAAAAATACGTATTTCCTATTTTCCTTGAGTTAATTTACATGTCATCAACAATACTGGTGACTCATGAAGACGATCTAAGGATGTGCCTCATATACGACAGAGCACAACTATGTTGCATTTGACCAACTCAAGCATGAGGATTCCAAGTCTATCACATTCCTAAAAAGAAGTGATGCCTGATTATGCTTGAGATGATGTTACTATAGGTCTCCGGTGATCTCCAGTCCTATTCGCTGGTGGTCGTCTCTTCTTGAATCAAACAAAGAGTGAATTACCGCACCTCAACTTACCTTATATTAAATGAGAAGCCATGAAGAAATGCAAGCGAAGCAAAGTCCATGGGCGTTGGGTCACGCAAATATTGAATGTCACTTAGTCTGCAAAGGGCATGCTAGGATTAGAGCATGCATAGAAGATCAATATCCGGGAGACCCGCAAAGCATGAGCAAATCACTGGGTTACGTCGGCAAGGCTGTGGAATGCCGAGGACCTTGTTGTGACCAAAATTTTGGGTGCACCACCTAAAATCAGGCTAATGGACTACTAAGTCTAACTTAGCTCGGGCTCTCCCAAGCCCATACCAATTTGCAACTTAGGTTCAAATATCTAGCATGCAAAAGGGAGTCGTTACTAATCAGTTTACGGTAGGTCAATTAGACACCTAAGTAAAATAATGGGAGAATTATTTTACTTCTACAAACCAGAGATTTTGGGTACGGGGACTTGATTACGTTAGATTTCTCTAACGCCCTTTCTGTACCTTTCTCTTTTATTTCGAAAAAATGTTTTGCAGGCAGCTTGAATTGATTTTAATTTATCTCCCTAACATATGAGGTTATCATGCGGGTGCGCAAATCACCAATTTAGCACTCAAGAAAAGCAAATAAAAAAAATGCAGAACTTACCTCATAGTAACGAAAGCATCTGTAACGTTAAATCAAAATTCACATCAACAGTCCTAGATATGATTTCTAATTAACACGCAATTTATTTTTTAATGAGAATCATGCTTTATGCAAAGCAATGCCACTAATCTAACATGAAATGATGTGACATGGCAATATGACCTAAACTACATGAATGAGTAAAATAATTTTTTTGTGTTTTCTTAATGAACATGCAATAATTAAATATGCAATCTAAATTAACCAAAATGACCTAATCTTAATGACAGGCAATTTCTAATTAAATGAACCTAGCGACAATCACTAAATGACGTGCATTTCATGAACTTAATTCTATATGACGTGCACATAACTAAAATGCATGCAATCTATCCTAGAGAATGAAATGAATCTACCCTAAGACAATTTTTTTGTATTTTTCATGAAATTCGATATTAGGAAAAATGCAAAAATTATCTATCTAGATTAAGATTCTATCCAACTTATATTAAGGATTAGGTCAAACTAAATCCTAATTTAAACTAAGATATTATCTTAACCTAGGTATTTCTAACCTAAGATGCAATCTATCTAAAAAATCCATCTAAACTTAAAATGAGACATGCAATTTTATCCTAATATGCAATTACGTATAAAGAATGCCCTAATTCTACATGACATATGCATGATTAAAAAAATTAACTAACTAAATGAATGCATTTTTTTTGGGATTTTTTTCATTCAAAAATTCAAAATGAGATTACTATTCTAAATATGCAAGATAACCCTAAGACGAGAAATATTCTAAAACAAAGCTAATCCTAATTCACATATTTTTCGATTTTTTTCTTTTAGGAAAATAAAATTGACTGAACCAACACGATGGCAAACCAGACAAGACAGGATTGATATCCATAAATTGGCGAACTATATCCTGCGCATGAGATCGGGTTGGCCAA
This sequence comes from Eucalyptus virginea, assembly GCA_014182375.1. Lineage (NCBI taxonomy): Eukaryota > Viridiplantae > Streptophyta > Magnoliopsida > Myrtales > Myrtaceae > Eucalyptus > Eucalyptus virginea. Next base: position 41,720,398 of record CM024516.1, on the reverse strand, counting down.
TTGTAAACTAAATCGCGAATCGAATCTCGGGCGTGAGATTGGATTGATGATTTTGCAAGGGATTGCGAGTCGGATTTCGGGCGCGAAAATCGGACCGTCAACCCCAAATTTCATGGGCAATTTCATGTTGGGAATTTCAATCTTACATCAAAGAATAATTCTACTAAAAAAACAAAATAAAATAAAATAAAATAAAAAGTAAATAGAAAAAAAAAACTACCTATTTTAATTTTCCTTTTTTTCCTTTTTCTTTTTTTTACCCCACGGCTTGGCAGCTCTCTGTGGTGGGTCGTCCAAGGGCGGCTGGTCAGAGGTCTGGCAGGGGGAGCTCCGGTGAGGGCGAACCGGTAGCGTTGGCAGCAGCGAGTGGACCTACAAGCGGCGGAACCTGGAACAGAGGCTAGGCAGCTCGACGGCAAGGGTGAAGCAGGGCGTCGTGGGTGGAGGGGCTACCGTAGGCGGACTAGCAACGGATGAACCAGGAGTAGCATAAGAGTCGTTGCGGATCGGCACAGCGGCGGCTTCGTAGGGCTAGTGGAACGGCGTCGGGTTGTGGTAAAGGATTGCAGGCGCGGATGTCACTCGGAGACGAAGCCCAAGCATCGTGCATGGGTTGCGTCGTGGCTGGGGGTGAAGGTGTAGCGGTGGGTCAGTCAGAGCGGGAGCAGCGGCAGCAGGGCAATGCTCGTGCGTGAGCAGAGGTGCAAGTAGCGGAGCTTCAGGCTACCGGAGACTCGGTGGTGCTGCAAGGGGCTCGGCGAATGAGAGATCTGCAGGTCGCGGGTCGCAGGCGAGGCGGAGCAAAAGCAGGTCGGCGCTGGGCGGTCGCGGACTATCGGCGTCGCGTCGCTGCGGGTGGAGCGACAAACGACGGGGTCACCGCCGGCGCGGGACGAATGGATGGCAGTGGTGGAGGAATCTGCGCACGGGGGGGTCGAACGGCTGCGAAGAAGAAGCTCTTCTGCTTTTGTTCTTGCTTTTCCCTTTTCTTTTTGTTTTTCTCTCTCCCCCCGTCACTCTCTCATCCCCTCCTTCTTTTTCTCTGCTCCGCTGACTTTCCCTTTTCCTCGAAGAGAAGCCCCTTTTTACTCCTGCTGGCTTTTCCCCTTTTGTTGACTTTGTTGATTTTCCTTTGACTCAAGAGAAAATGAAGAAAAAGCCCCCCTAAAACCCTACACGTTTTAACCTATTTATAGGCCACGGATTAGGGTTTTAATTTTTCCAAATCCATATCCACGAAGATTTCTTTTTCCAAACGCAATATTTGCTCTTCCAAAGCAATATTTGCTTTTGATTTGAAATCTCACAAAGATAAATCCGTAAAATCTACCCGAGAATATGGGCTTGGGCCGATTTGCTCTCTTCGTGGGCTTGGCCCAACTCATCAAATTAAAGTTCTGAACGATCAATTCGAACCCATCTATCACCGGCCCATTGTAATTGCAAATTAAAAATAAATCACCTAAAACTATATACTGTGCAATTATTTAATTAATTTTGTAGGGGTTAAAATTAATCCCTAATTTTTAATGCGATAAATGACTAAACGAGTCGCCAAAATTTAGGTGTCAACAGCTGCCCCTTTTTGAAGGTGAGCTTGTAGAGGTTGGCTTCAAAGATAAATTGAGACCTAAATCTTGACCATGCACATATAACGAACGATGATTTTTTATTTTTGGAAAATGAATTCCATTTTAAAATGCAATTTATATGATACATGGAAATGTTAATGCAAATGCATGATGCGAAAGAAAGGAACGTACCTACAGTTTCTTACCAATCAGTACGATAAAGTATCTTGAGGTACATGATAAATCCCCATTCACTCCACAAGTACCCAGTTTTCACTCAGGTTCCTTGAAGAGTCTAACAGGTAATAAATTGAGACATCGAGACTGAGAAGAACATTCACATCCAAAATGAAATGTTCAACGAAAAGAATTGAGACATCCAGATCCAGATTGAGATGTCAAGATTTTTTAAAACTCAAAATACCTAGATTCATACTAAGATATAACGAGAAAGCTCGAAAAACATTCACATCCAAAGTGAAATGTTCAACGAAAAGAATTACTACATCTAGATCCAGATTGAGATGTCAAAATTTTTTAACCCAAAATACCTAGATTCAGACTAAGGTATAACTTGAAAGATTGAAAAACATTCACATCCAGAGTAAAATGTTTAAATGAAAATAATCAAGACATTCGGGTCCAGACTAAGATGTCATGATTATTGAAGCTTGAAATACCTAGATCCAGACTAAGGTATAATGAGAAAGGTCGAAAAAACATTCACATCCAAAGTGAAATGTTTAGACGAAAATAATTAAGACATCTGAGTCCAGATTGAGATGTCATGATTTTTGAACTTGAAATACCTAGATCTAGACTAAGGTATAACGAGAAATATTGAAAAACATTCACATCCAGAGTGAAATGTTTAAATGAAAATAATGAAGACATCCGGGTCCAGACTGAGATGTCATGATTTTTTGAAGCTCGAAATACCTAGATCTAGACTAAGTTATAACGAGAAAAGGTCCAAAAAACATTCACATCTAAAGTGAAATGTTTAGACGAAAATAATCAAGACATCCGAGTCCAGACTGAGATGTCATGATTTTTGAACTCGAAATACCTAGATCCAGACTAAGGTATAATGAGAAAGATTGAAAAACATTCACATCAAGAGTGAAATGTTTAAATGAAAATAGTCAAGACATCCGGGTCCAGACTGAGATGTCATGATTTTTTGAAACTCGAAATACCTAGATCCAGACTAAGGTATAACGAGAAAATGTTGAAAAGACATTCACATCCAAAGTGAAATGTTTAGACGAAAATAATCAAGACATCTGGGTCCAGACTGAGATGTCATGATTTTTGAAGCTCGGAATACCTAGATCCAAACTAAGGTATAACGTGGAAGATCGAAGAACATTCACATCCAGAGTGAAATGTTCAAAGAAAAGAATTGAGACATCCAGATCCAAACTAAGATATCAAAATTTTGGAATACAGTTTGTATGGAAATACTAATGCAAACGGTAAAGGAACCTACCTGGAATATCTTATCTTTAAGTAGGGTAGAATGATTCAAGATAGTTGGTGTTACACGTCCAAGACCCGTACTTTTCTACGGTCGCCTAGCGTTGCAACACAGATCATCTTACCAGGACCCGAACCTTTTTTCGGTCGCCTTAATTAGACTGAATCTGAAGAAAAATCTCAGGGGGATAGCTTGATCGAGTTGAGTGTCGGTGCACTTGAGGAGGAATACCTGTGCAATGACAAGTATTTAAGATATTGATAGAGATATACTTACTTGGTAATCTCTTTGATCCTCAGGGATATGTCTTCCTGCAAAACATGGTCATAAGAGAGGCAACATGCATTAATTCAAGAGGGGTTCATGTGTGACGACTTCTATTAATCATGCATCACCTAATTTCCATTGGGAAAGATTTCAAAAGAATAATCCAATCTGAACACATGAGTATCATGGATGTGTTAAGCGAGGGATCTTTTAGTTTGAAAGGACTTTTCACTCATCCTCATTAACAGGGCTATTTCATCCTAACTTTTGATGCAGGATTCTAACAATCACTCTATCTTACCATCATCGTGTCAAAAAAGGGTCTGAACAATCTCGCAAGTGGTATGACCGTACCAATCTGAGAGGTCTTTAACAGGGACCGTAATTTAGGCTTGGTTAACGGCTTAACAAAGGAGACTTTTTGAGTTGAGGCTATTGAAAAATGACATTTTGCAATTGTCTTGGGGCTTACAAGTCAAGAAACATACAAAATTTTCTTCATATCACAACTCCATTGATTGCAACAGCATTTGAGTTTTTTGAGTACCGCCTTTGTCGCGACCAATTTTTCGGGTTTGAACCACCTAGGGTTTTGGCTAATGGATTGTTAAGCCTAGACTTAACTCGGGCTCTCCCAAGCCCATACCAATTCGCGACTTAGGTTCAAGTTTTTTTAACATGCAAATGGATTTTATCTAGGAGTCGCCACTAATCAATTTTTGGTGGGTCGATTAGAAACCCAAGTAAAGTAACGGGAGTTTTACTTTACTCCTACGAACCAGAGATTTTGGTACGGGGACTTGGTTACGCTAGATTTCTCTAACGCCCTTTCGGTACCTTTCTTTCTATTTTGAAAAAATGTTTGGCAGGCAGCTTGAATTGATTTTAAATTTAATTCTCTAACATGCGAGGCGATCATGCGGGTACGGAATCCATCAATTTAACACCCAAGAAAGCAAATAGAAAATGCAAGACTTACCTCGTAGCAACGAAAGCATCTGCAATGTTAATTCAAAATCACCATCAACAACCCTAGATATGGTTTCTAATTAACACGCAATTTCTCTTTTTGTTTTCACTTAATTAATGAAAATCATGCAATATGCAATGCAATATTAACTAAATGACCTAATTCTAATGACATGCAATTTCTATTTGACTAGACCTAGCAACAACCACTAAATGGCATGCATTTCATGAATCTAATCCTAATGACATGCGCATGACATCTTTTATTTTGTTTTTCCTTAAAAGAATGCAATCTATCCTAGAGATTGAAACTAATTTATTCTAAGACATTTTTTTGTGTGTTTTTTTTTCATGAAATTTCGAAATTAGAAAAATGCCAAAATTACCTAGCTAGATTAAGATTCTATCCACCCTATATTAAGGATTAGGCCAGGCTAAACCCTAATTTAAACCAAGATATTATCTTAACTTAGCAATTTCTAACCTAAGATGCAGTCTATCTAAATCGATCTAAACTCAAAATGAAATATGCAATTTTTTTCGGGATAAATAAAGCAATTAAAAGATAAACACCAAATCATTTGCAATCACCAAAGATACTATCCATCGCTTGAATTTGAAAACGATATCTAATCCAACTTGATTATTTCGCTAATAAAATTGATAAATTGATCTTAAGCCTTAAAGATCAAGATATCAATTTTACTCCCGTGTGATTAATTATTCCATCTAAAGCCTTATAGATGGAATAAAAAATTAACGTGCGGTTGCGGATTAGGAAATAAATCCTAGAGATATGTCTATCACTCATAGATATGCACGTTAGATATTAATAGACATATATTAGGCAATAAAATATGCAAATATACTAGCAAACGTGCATCTTACCTAGTTTGAGGATATTCTTCCAAATTCGGACCAAGTGCAATCGAACCAGGATTGTGACCGGCTTCTCGACGGCGAATGGCGGCAAGCGTTATGTGCACGGCGACGATATAGGTTGACACGAAGCACGGCTCCACGGTGCTTAGGTCGCTCAGAAACCTGCACAAAATAAGTTCTTTCTTTTTCTGTTTTAGCACAACTCTCCCGCGGACACAATGCTTAGGATTTTGCGGTGCGGATACACGCGACTGGATGTGGTGGTGCTCGTGATGATGGAAAATCAAACAATCAGCAAGTAAGAGCAAAAGTCACCAATCGTGGGGACTTCGAAATCTCTTTTTTATTGTCCCTTCTTTAGGCACGTTCTGTACGTGGTCAATGTGAGTGGATCTCTGTTCTCGATTCCACTCATCATGCATTGGATGTTGGTCAAGCGTGGGAATCACGTGAATGAGTGGAAGCCTACGACTCCTTGAAGAACTCGGATGCCGCCATAAAATTCTTGGAAACGACTCAAAATTTCATCGCGGTGAGGGTACCGTGCAGCAAGGATCGGGTCTCCACGGCTTGTGGACAACCGCAGCAGGCATATGATCGGCGACAACGATATCGTCGTAAAGTGGCTAGCAGCTTCGTCGTCAATGCTCGCGGCTGGTCGTTGGGCTCCAGATGGCATAGAGCAGCAAGCTCAAACAGCAGATCGGGAGGTGGATCAAGCAATAGTGCGTTGGGACAGGGGGCAGTGCGTCAGGAATCTCGGCACGGCTCGGCCAAGAGAACTCACGGTTCTCCTCTCCGATGGCATCTCTCTATCTGGTCTTTCGTTCTTGTGTTCTCCTCAATCGTCCCTTACGTGGTGTATCTCTATGCTCTCAGAATTGTGGCCGTCTATGGAATTGTGTATGGCCTCCTCGGTTCGGCAGAGAGAGTTCCTTCTCTTTTCTCTCTCTCTCACGTGTAAATCTCTCAACGTGCCTTTTAGAATAGAAGTGCCGACCCCCTAACAGCGTTAGCGTTCTCCTTATTTATAGGACAACCAAAGCCTTCGAAGGAAAGGACCCAATATAATATATTTTATGCCTTCCTTTCCTCAAATTTGTCCGTACACGGTCCCTTTTATAAGCCGAAAAATTGGATCTTCGTGGTATATTTTACTTTCTAATTTTGCTCATGCAAAATACCACTGAATATATCGTTGCACCCCGCGCAATATTACCTTTTGTATTTATCAAATATCCCATCCAAAATTTTCCTTTTTGCTTGAAAATACATCCTTTGGTGTATATTGCCTAAATGTGTGAAGAATCTGAACGGAATATGTGAAAAATTTTGCACTCGCTGTCGGTCCAATAAAATAAACAAAAATGTTCCTAAACTATATGCCATGTGATTTTATTTTTTCAGGGATAAAATTAACCCCTAATTTTTTAAATGTCTAAATAGGTCGCCAAAATTTAGGTGTCAACAGCCTTGTTGGGGATACGACTCACTACGTCAAGTGTTTGATTTTTCTCTTTGGGCATTGGTCTTGCTTTTAGCAAGCACATTGCTTTTTCATGCCCCTATTTTTTTTTGCACTTATTTTCTTTGGACTTGCTCAACCTTCATCTTTTATCATTCTAGACCATACCATTTGAATTTTTCTTGCCCAAGTGTGGGGGATGATCACCAACTGGGTTTAATGTGAAACGAATTTGTAGGCTTAAATGGGCTATGCAATGGATAAAAGTGTGTGGGATAGAGAAACAACTGCTCTTCATCATCCTAAGGCACTTCAATTACCGCATAAGTTACACCGCGAAAGCAATACTTGAAGATTGATGCAAGTGTGAGTAAGGAAATTCCTATCATTCATTTCAAATTTTGTCCCAATATGGGATGATCCTTGATAGGGATAATTTAAAAAGTTCTTCACGTATGTGGGCTCAAAGGGCTAAACAATGGGTATACTTGTAGTGTTTCGGGTAGAAGAAGAAACTGCCTCTCATCACTCGGTTGACGTACCCTTTGCGAGATCACCCTTTTCCTCGTAGGCATGGAATTTTTCCACACAACTCACTGGGGATTAGTGTATGAAACAATGTATGGAATAAGGCTTGCCTTTTGTCATTCCAAAGTATCCCATTTGACACATTCAATCTATCTCACACAATTCACCAGGGAAAACGTGCAAGATTTGCAACAAATTTGAACAATTGAATTTGTAACTCATTGAGGCAATTTATTCATCATAAAAATGCTTGCAGTTCAAAACATGACACAGCAAATTCTATCATGGATAATATTTCTTGACAACATCAGAATTAACTGGAGTAGGAAACTCACGACCATCCATTTCTGCCAGGATCAAAGCACCTCCAAGAAATACCTTCTTCACCACATATAGGCCGCTATAATTTGGAGCAAACTTGCCCTCGGGATCTTCCATCGGAGAATGATGGTCCTCTTTTACTTGCCCCATGTCATGCCCCAATCCTCGAATGTGTGCCTATCCCTCACCTGGTCGATTAATAGCGACGTCCTAGGACGAATCGCCACCCTTTCATTTTAATGTGCGCATGCAGAAGCATATAATAAAATCCCCAGACAATAAAACAATGTGATAGAAAAGTAGGGTCATGTTTTTCACATTTGAAAAACCACAACCATACTTTTATACAAACCAAACCACATAGTATGTATTACAATAATATTCACTAAAGGTTGAACTATCATACATCAGTTCCCAACCTAGGTTTGCAAATAGGATGGGATCTCAGTCCTCATTCGGGTCGTACTCTGGATCCTCCTTTGGATCATCCTCTTCTTCAGATTCTTCTTCTTCTTCTTCTTCAGGTTCGTCCTCGAGCTCTTCTTCCTCAACATTCACCTCAGGCTCGTCCTTAGGTTCCTCCTCTGGCCATTGCCATTCTTGATCCCCCTCCGGTTCCTCCTCCTTCTCAACTATCTCCCCTTCCTCTTCACTCTAGTTAGCATCTTCGATGGAGTACATGGGGGTATGAGAATCGTCCTCGAGTTTAGGATCCTTAGCATCCACTATCAACCCATCCTTAGGATCTGCCGTACTTTCTCCGAACGCCTCTAAAATATACAAGGGCACACTACCTTCCGGTATGGGACCCTCTCTTCGCCCATCATGGTAGTGACGGTACCACGACCAATACTCGTGGGGTCTCAAGGCATCGTTACCCACGTCAACCCAGATGGTCGACTTAACCAGTACGTACTCCAATCCGTTGGGGTGGTTATATATATGGAAGTGGTATGCTATCTCTGAGATCTCTTCGGGAATGCCAAAATGCATAGGAGGATGAGGAGGTGGGGGTACTGCCATCTAGGGGCCTGAAATGGTCATATAACAACCAGTGAGACAGTGTCTTAGTGAGTTCTACCCCTTAAGACTCAATTAAAAAACCAATACGCCATAAGGGCTGCCAATGCACAACATGGGTCAGAGGACTTACCTTGGCCTCAGATTCCACCTGCAAGTCAGTATAATTCGATAGGCACCCAAATAATCACAACATATTGAAACATCGATCAATCGACCTAGTCAATTACATGTTAGATAGACCATTTCCCGGTCATTCTAGCAATTACTATCCAGTTGTAACTGATAGAACCAATCACCAAACCACATGCATTCTCTGAGGCGATATTCCCTATCACTGAGCCACGTGCATTCTCTGAGGTGATGGAACCAATCACCGGGCCACGTGCATTCTCCGAGGCGATATTCCTTATCACTGAGCCACGTGCATTCTCCGAGGAGAGATATATATATATATATATATATATATATATATATATCTAGTCACTGAGCCACGTGCATACTCCGAGGTGATGGATTGAATTATCAAGTCCATACTATGTCTTTCTCCTAGATGACATCCTTAGTCATCGAGCCGACATAATACAATGAAATCAATTTCTCATTTAATTACCACAATTAATCAATTTTAAAGTAAAATACCCATCCACACAATTTCACTCAATTCTCACAATCAGGTACTCAATTAAATAAACAAAGATCACCATTGTGTTCAGCACGAAATTCCGGTCGCTGGCTATCGGTCTAATTTCCAGAAATTAAATAATTAATTGAATAATTAGAAAATTTATTTATTAAATAGCAATAAATCCAATTTAGACCCGTAATGCCTAATTGGTTAAATAATTAACAGGACATATCTACTTGCTAAATACACTAACCATTTGCCTAACATGCATAGGTAAATCCCTAATTTAATTATTCTAATCTAATCTATCCACCTAATTGCACTTAATTAAATCTAATCAACCCCTAAGCATCATTAGCAAACTAAGCAAGGATTAGTGAGTAAAACTCACTTGATTAACGAACGGGTCGGATCAAACCGACGAGAGCGTCGCAGGGGTCGCTTTTCTCCAGAGTAGGCCTAGGATTCGAGGCTTGGAACCACCTCAAAACGGGCCCGATAGCCGTTGTGATACCCACTACAAAAGCCCTTTGTTTATTGTTGAAACATAGAGGAACAAGCTGGGTTAGCATGGGGATTGATCAGGAAAATGGTGAAAAGGCCAAACCGGGCCTTAGCAGAGGCTTACGGTAGTTGAACGGGGCTGGGACAGCTCCAGTTGAGCTCCACTAGATTCGAAATAGCAGCTAGACTGGCGTGAGGGGCGAGCAAGGGCAATTGGGCATGAGGGCTGCTCCCGTGGACGGTGTTTCGCGGAAACGGCGACGGCGAGTGGTGGTGATGGCACGCGGCGGCTCCTCGGCTTGCTGGTAGTTCCGGCGTCCCTCTGGGCTGCTGGTGTCGACGGCAAGAGTGAGGAGGGGAAGAGGGTGGTTGGTTGGCTTGTGGAGGGAGAGAGAGAGATGGATAAGGAGACAAGGGCTCCACACTTGCTTATCTTCCAAAGTTTTGTCCCTTTGACCACCCTACACCACACACACCCCCTTGGCTATCCATGAGCCACCCATGCACTCTTCTAGAAAGCCGAAATGGTCCAAGGGTTGTGGGTTGGTGGGGGCACACGAATTTGGAAGCATTTCCTCTCAATTGGACATCGTTTCTTCCTTAATTCAATCTCACTTGGCCTCGATAAATTCAATTGACACTTCAATGCTCCCATTGATATTTTTCCTCACCCATACAACCCACTTGCTTCTCAATTGCACGATCAAAACGATCCCCGGCTTTTTTCTGGACAAAAACGGCCTTGCGACGACTTTTTCCCAAAATGTCTCAAGTGTCAGAAAAATCTTCTGAGACTGAGTCGACGTTCCTAGAATTTATTGTGACATGACACAATCTTCAATTTCTGAAATCGGACTTGAATTCGCGGTTAATTCCCATTCGGCACGTTTTTAGCGTGACCTAGGTTATCGGGTAACTTTTAGACATTTTTAGTGCAAATGACCCGTGGTCGATTTTGTTCGAGCCACTATGAACCCACTTGACTCATTGGCGACTCTCGATTGTTGTGAAAATCTCGAGGATCCAAATACAGACACAGGGTACCAAAACAATAAGAAAATCAGTCTAGTGTTGGCCGATGAGAATTTTCCAATTTAGTGGTGTCACCCATGATTAGCCACACATCTCTGTCGAACCAACCTATCTCTGATTTCAAATCAATTTTATACTGTGCCGTAATGGCCTCTAAAGATGGACATGGTCGAGAAGCCAATTCCTGGTCGAATTCTCAAGTCTATTTGCCTTAAAATGCTTAATGGTTTCCCTAGATAGTCTAGTTATCTCTAGAGTGATTAGCTCTGAGAATAGCCTTATAGGCGCATCAACGAAATGTCCGATTTATTCAGTAGAAAACACTACTGAAAATCTGAGATGTCACAACTCTTCCCCTCTTATAAAAGTTTCGTCCTCGAAATTTAAACCATTACAAAACTTAAGCAAAAAGGTGGGGCTACAATTCTCTCATCGACTCTTCAATATCTCACATTGCTCCTTTAGTACCATGGTGTTGCCATACCACTTTGACCAACGGAATGGTCTTTGTACGCAGCACTTGTTCCTTTCTGTCCACAATCTAATCCGGGCTTTCCATGTATGACACACGGTCATCCACGTCTAATTCCTCGAAATTGAGCACGTAGGTCGAGTCAGGCTCATACTTCCTTAACATCGACACGTGAAAGACGTCATGCACTTGCGCTAATATTGGCAGCAGCGCAAGACGATACACCAAGGTCCCGATTCTCTCAAGAATCTCAAATAAACCTACGTACCTTGGACTCAGTTTGCCTTTCTTTCCAAAGCGCGAAGTTCCCCTCATTGATGACACTTTCAGAAAAACGTGATCACCAACTTGGAATTCCAAAAATCTCCGATGCTTGTCTGCATAACTTTTCAGTCTGTTCTGTGCTGTCTTTAATCTGCCATGCAATGCTTCGAATGGAGCCATCTTTATTCTCTGCTGATAACTGTTGTTGTAGGCGAATTCCACCAGGTGAAGTTGATCTTCCTAACTTCCTTTGAAGTCTAGTACACAAGCTCTCAGCATGTCCTCGAGGGTCTGAATCATCCTCTCAGATTGGCCATCCGTCTAAGGATGATATGCCGTACTATACTGAAGCTTTGTACCTAGAGCACTTTGCAAGCTCTTCCAAAAAGCGGCAGTAAATCTCATGTCTCGATCTGAGGTTATCGTAACCAGCACTCCATGCATACAAACTACCTGACGCATGTACAGGTTTGCGTGTCTATCCAGACTTAGCTCTTTTTGAACTGCAATGAAGTGAGCCGACTTTGTCAATCTGTCGACTACCACCCAAATCGAATCATTTCCTCTCTGACTCCTCTGTAGTCTAGTCACTAAATCTATTGTGATATGCTCCCATTTCCATTGTGGGATCTCGAGAGGTTGCAGAAATCCTCACGGCTTGCAATGCTGGGCTTTTACCTGCTGATATGTCAAACACTTGGCAACATGCTTGGCGATATCTGCCTTCATACCTGACCACCAATAGTGTTGACACAAATTCTGATATATCTTGGTACTCCTAGGATGAATGTTGTAACTGCTACGACGCGCTTTAGATAAAATATCTTCTCTAAGCTCTACATCGTCAGGTACAACCAAACGTCCTCGGAACCTTAATGTTCCTTCATAAAAAATCTGGAAATCAGCCTTTCTTTCCTTAGTGTCTTCTTGAAGAATTTTCTGTATATCTGGATCTGTCGGTTAGAGTAGTTTAATTCTGACCTGGACATCCGGTTCAATTCTGAGGGTGGCCATGAGACTTGAAAGGTGGCCTACCTCAAATTTGAATACCAAATCTTGAGCCCTCTCGATTAAGTTCCATTCCTTAATCAGTATGTGAGCAACTGAAGACTTTCGACTGAAAGCATCGGTGACCTTATTCGCCTTTCCTGAGTGATATAAGATATCACTATCGTAGTCTTTTAGCAATTCCATCCATCGGCGCTGTCTCATGTTCAACTCTTTATGAGAGAACAAGTACTTGAGACTCTAGTGGTCCATGAAGATCTGGAATCTTTCTCCGCACAAGTAATGCCTCCAAATCTTCAAGGCAAAGATAATTGCCACGAGTTCTAAGTCATGCGTCGGGTAGTTCTATTCATGAGATCTTAACTGGTGGGAGGCGTATGCAATAACTCTTCCATGTTGCATCAGCACACAACTTAACCCTCTGAATGACGCTTCACTATAGATCTCGAATCCTCCAGGAACAAATGGAATGGTCAGCACAGGTGCGTTAGTCAACTTTTCCTTTAGCTCTTGGAAACTACGCTCGCACTTGTCTGTCCAAACAAATTTATCTTCTTTCTTCAAGAGTCTTGTCAAGGGCGATGCTCACGATGAGAACCCTTCCACAAACTGTCTATAATAGCCTACCAGACCTAGAAAACTTCTGATATCTGTCACTATAGTTGGTCTTGGCCAATTGATCACGGCTTCTATCTTGCTTGGGTCCACTGAAATTCCTTCGCCTGAGATAACATGCCCTAAGAAAGCAACACGAGCCAACCAAAACTCGCATTTGCTAAACTTAGCGTACAATTGATGGACTCTTTGCTTTTGCAGCACTAATCACAGATGATTCTTGTGCTCTTCGTCACTCCTCAAATACACCAAGATATCATTGATGAATATGATCACAAACTGATCTAGGTATTCCTTGAATACTCTGTTCATCAAATCCATGAAAGCAGCTAGAGCATTCGTCAACCCGAATGGCATTACTATAAACTCATAGTGACCATACCGAGTATGAAATGCTGACTTAAGAATGTCCTCCTTCCTAGTTCTCAGCTAATGATATCCCGTCCTTAAGTCAATCTTCGAGAATATCGACGCTCCTTGCAACTGATCGAACAAATCATCGATCCTTGGGAGTGGATACTTATTCTCGATCGTTACCTGATTGATTTGCTGATAGTCGATGCACAGACGCAACGAACCATCTTTCTTCTTTACAAAGAGAACTGGTGCTCCCCAAGGTGATGCCCTGGGACAAATAAATCCCTTATCCAATAGTTCTTGCATCTGCATTTTCAGTTCTTTCAACTTAGATAACGCCATAAGGTAAGGAGCCTTAGAGATTGGTTCTGTCCCGGGTGCTAGCTAAATCACAAATTCAATTTCTCTCTGTGGCGGTAATCCTGGTAATTCCTTTGGAAAGACATATGGGAATTCTTGTACAACCGAAATATCTTCAATTTTCAGTTCCTCAACTGTCGTATCCACGACAGTCGCTAGGTAACCTTGGCAACCCTTGTATAACAGACGAGTTGCCTCAAGGGACAAGATTAGGGAAATCGAGGGTCCTCCTTGGTTTCCGACAAACTCGAAGCTCTCACCCTTTAATGGGTAAAACTGAATTGACTTGCGATAACGATCTATTTTAGCTCGTTGCTTGGTGAGCTAGTCCATGCCAATTATTAAATGAAAGTCATACATGGCTAGGACTAACAAATCTATTTTCCACACTCGCTCACCAATCACTAACTTGCACCTCGAACAACCCAAAGCAGCAATAACTTTATCCTTCAAGGGTGTAGATATGCAAACTGTCGATTGACTCCCATCAACTTAACATATTGCTCAGCAATGAATGAACGGGTCACTCCTGGATCAAACAAAGTGTAAGCAGGTTGGCTGTTTAGCGAAACCATACGTGTGATCATGTCAGGCGCAGCTTCTGCCTGACCCTGTGTAATGGCGTACACTGTGCCTTAAACTGGAGGTCTCAGCTATCCTCCCTATGCCACATTCTGAGGGGCATACCCTCTAATTTGTCCTATCTGCGGTGGCGGCGGCAGTTGCGGTTGTCCTCTTAGCTTTCTAAGGCAATTTCTAGCTAGGTGGCCCTATTGGCCACATTCAAAACACTCTCCCGGCCTAGCTTGGCATGGGGCTGACCCATGTTGTCTTCCATAAAAATGACATGGTTCACTCCTACTGGGCACTGATCTACCAAATCCACCCTTCTTGTTGGGCGGGACCTGGAATCTGCCTCTAGGCATGGGCCTCTTTCCCTGGCGGATTGCCTCTCTGTTTGTATTAAATCTTGACCCAGAGGTGGCGGCTCTCTCATTCTGATCTCTCTCGATCAGCTGGGCTCTCTAGTAAAGTTCATCGTAATTCCTCAAATTTAGCGAAATCAATACACTCCTCAAGTCCGGCCTGAATCCATCCCTAAACCTTCTCACTCGGTTCGCCGGATTTTCATTCAACTCAGAAGCATATTGTGACAATTCAGCGAATCTCGCCTCATATTGATCGACAGTCATGGAGCCTTGGCGAAGACGCTGAAACTCTACCATCTTCATCTCCTTGACAGTTTCAGAAAAATACTTCTCATTGAAAGTCTCAAGGAAGGCGCTCCACTCA
This sequence comes from Eucalyptus virginea, assembly GCA_014182375.1. Taxonomy (NCBI): domain Eukaryota; kingdom Viridiplantae; phylum Streptophyta; class Magnoliopsida; order Myrtales; family Myrtaceae; genus Eucalyptus; species Eucalyptus virginea. The sequence goes on along the minus strand of CM024516.1, from coordinate 41,705,362 downwards.
AGGGTAACACCTTCTGGAAATACTGCTCCTCGGGTGGTTCTCCACCAAGTATTTGCAACTCCCTCCAGTTGGTAAGTTGCAAGAACCACTTTCTCGGTCTCGTTGCACATCAGTAGTGCAAAAGCCTTCTCCAATTTTTGAACCCACAAGGTAGCAGCTTCAGGGTCTCCTGCCCTAGTGAACTGAGGCAAATTCAACCTCAAGAATTGTTCCACCAGCTTGTGGATCGGCCTTTCTCTCTATGGCAAAATATTCTCAGGTTGAGCTTCGGCAGGTGCAACAACAGGTGTGGCGGTAGGTGCAGCAACAACAGTGGCTTGATTCAGAGACTGCTGTGCCATGACATCTCTCATGGCCTCTAGTGCCTGCATAATCCCTTCTATTCTGGGATTACCAGGGGCTGCAACCTCGGCACCGACTACAGGTGGTGCCACTCTACTCGCACTAGCCTGAGCTAACGCTCGACCTCAACCTCCTCGGGTACCGACCCTGGTCGACGTTCTCCCCCGAGTCACAGCACGAACAGTCCTCTTTGCAGGAATTCTTTGCTCCTGATCACTCATGATTAAGCTTTTATCTATTGACACATGCTTCCAATTCAATACCGAATTAGAAACAGAGCGATCCAAACATCAAGCAATTCTAGCACTCAACTAACACAGACATGCACCAGCATGAATTTAAAGGCCTTCCTACTACTATCCCATGAACCATCGCTCCTTATCACTCCAATCTTGAACCTGGCTCTGATACCACAAAAGCGGGATGTCACGCCCCGATCCTCGAATGCGTGCCCATCCCTCACCTGGTCGATTAATAGCGACGTCCCAGGACGCATCGCCAACCCTGTCATTTTAATGTGCGCATGCGGAAGCATATAATAAAATCCCCAGACAATAAAACAATGTGATAGGAAAGTATGGCCATATTTTTCACATCTGAAAAACCACAACCACACTTTTATACAAAGCAAACTACATAGTATGTATTACAATACTACTCACTAAAGGTTGAACTATCATACATCAGTTCCCAACCCAGGTTTGCAACCAGCATGGGATCTCAGTCCTCATCCGGGTCATACTCTGGATCCTCCTCTGGATCGTCCTCTTCTTCAGATTCTTCTTCTTCTTCTTCAGGTTCGTCCTCGAGCTCTTCTTCCTCAATATTCACCTTAGGCTCATCCTCAGGTACCTTGTCTGGCTATTGCCATTCTCGATCCCCCTCCGGTTCCTCCTCCCGCTCGACTATCTCCCCTTCCTCTTCACTCTAGTTAGCATCTTCGATGGAGTACACAGGGGTATGAGAATCGTCCTCGAGTTTAGGATCCTTGGCATCCACTATCGACCCGTCCATAGGATCCTTGACAAAAATGGCACTGCGACGACTTTTTCCCAAAAAGTCTCTGATGTTAAAAAAATCTTCTGAGACTTAGTCGACGATCCTAGAATTTATTGCGACATGACAGAATCTTCAATTTCTAAAATCGGACTGGAATTCGCGGTTAATTCCCATTCGGCGCGCTTTTAGCATGACCTAAACTACCGGGTAACTTTTAGACATTTTTTGTGCAAATGACCCGTGGTCGATTTTCTTCGAGCCAGTATGAACCGACTCGACTCATCGACGACTCTCAGTTGTCGTGAAAATCTCGAGGATCCAAATACGGACACAGGATACCAAAACTAAGAAAATCAGTCTAGTGCCGGCCAACGAGAATTTTCCAATTTAGTGGTGTCACCCACGATTAGCCACACATCTCTGTCCAACCAGCCATCTTTGATTTCAAATCGATTTTACACTGTGCCGTAATGGCCTTTAAAGATGGACACGATCGAGAAGCCGATTCCTGGTCGAATTCTCAAGTCTATTTGCCTTAAAATCCTTAAGGGTTTCCCCATATAGTCTAGTTTTCTCGAGAGTGATCAGCTCTAAGAATAGCTCTATAGGCGCGTCAATGAAATGCCTGATTTATTCAGCAGAAAACGGGACTGAAAATCTGGGATGTCACACCCCAAATCTATTTTTCATTGCGAGTGCGCTCTAAGCCTGTTGATCACGAGTCAAGTTCATGATCATTGAATCTTGATACGCTATTTTCAGATGTCCCTTGTCAAAACAAGTTATAGAATTATGCTCTGAGACAAGAAGTAAATGAGTCAGACAAATAAACAGGTTTAATCTGCTACAAGCTTTGGGAATTTGTTTTTTTTTAACAATGAAATGCTTTTGTTTTCGAAAATGTTTTTGGGAGGAAGCATGAGAAAGTCCAGTCCTCAGGATTTCTCCGTTAATGATATTTTCTTTTCATGGTTGGATATCATCATTGGACTGATTTGGTGTACCCCATCATGCCCTCAAAATAAAACTTGTAATTTCATTGAAATTCATCAATCAATTACATTTATTGAATGGAAATTGCAATTCCTAATCCCTAAAAAGAAAGCGAAAAAGAAGAAATCGAAAACAATTCCTAGAAAGAGAAAACAATTCCTAAAAGCAATAAAAAATCCTAGAAAGCAATGAAAATTCCCACGCAGGGGAATGTGCAAAAGTAACAAGTTACTCTTGTGATTCCTTCTAGAGTGTCATCAAAGTTCTTTGTCTTTGGAGGCGTCGGATCGTCCATGCTATCCCATCAGTCTAGAACTATGTCGCGGGGATCAATATAAAAGTTGGGAGGAGCCGAATACTTCACCAAATAATCGAATTTGCCACTTGGCTGCCCCAAAGTTTCCATCACTTCCGCTTCATCTTGCTCCGCCTTAGGGACATTGTCAGGCTTAGTTTTTTCGGCAGTGACCAACAGTGGGTCATATTCAAGTTCAGGCATGTCTTCATCGCCCATTTAGGCCTTGTTTGCCTGCTTTGGAACTACAATCTCAGGTAGGGCAGGTGCAAGAGTTGAATACACTCAGAGGGATTGGTTTTGAGTTGTCAAAAGTTGCATAGAGGTGACTAACTGTTGGAGTTGGTCTTCCATAGCGGACATACGATCACGCATTTTAGTTTGATCAGCCATTCTAGCTCTTGATCGCATGATGGGGCGAACGTGAGGGATCTGTTATCACCTAAATCAAATGAATGAAAATATGTAAGCACGAGATGTAAATAGAGAACCAATCCATGACAATGATCTAATCAATTTTTCATTTTTTTTTCATGAAAAGTTCGTACAATAAGGGAATTTCCTAAAGAGAGCTAGAAAAATAGACACCCTAACAAGATCAAATTTCCTAGAAATGAATTGAAACCAAATTCTCCAAAGTTTTTTCAAATGATTCATTCCATGGCAATTTTCTCATTTCATTTCTAATTGACAAATGAATTAAATCAAATGACTAACCTAGATTGTCATGGATGGACCAAAAGTATGACAAAGTAAATAAATTGCATAATATAAGGATAGAAGACTTACTTCACCAAGGAAAATCAATGGCAATCACACAGACATGCACATGAGATGTGAGGCTCAATTTCTACTATAGATTGGCTTAGCAACATGAAGCCACAAGGATGATCAGACTAGCCACGGGCGTGTGGACTACGTCGGGTCCTCATGACTCCGGCTTGGTCAAAGAGGCGACCCAGGTTGCGGGCATGCGGACCGAGGTGGGTACTCTCGACACCAAAAAAAGAAATTCCAGGATCAAGATGGGCGACTTGTACCGTTGGCATGCGGTCAAAGTGGTATCCATCTCGATACCATCCTACATAATCCTATACGGCCCAAGTCCGGTGGCGGGTTATGTGTGCTAGAGTGTAGTGCAAATGTAATGCATGCACAATAGTTTATATCAAGCAACACTTCATAATTTAAAGGTAAACCATACATTCCTAACTCCAACCTGCAAGATAAGGGTTAGCAATCACTACTCCCCTTATACCTCCCCATTTGCAAGAACATTTAACACCTTAGATGTTAGGGACGTACCTGGAGTCCTTGCTGCCAAGCAAAAACATTATTCAAAAGAAAAGAAAAATTGTCCTAAGTCCACTAAGAGTTTTAACTCTAATCTCCAGCAGAGTTGCCAAGCTGTCATGACCAAAATTTCGGATGCACCACCTAAAATCAGGCTAATGGACTACTAAGTCTAACTTAGCACGGGCTCTCCCAAGCCCATACCAATTAACGACTTAGGTTCAAATATCTAGCATGCAAAAGAGAGTCGCCACTAATTAGTTTACGGTAGGTCAATTAGACACCTAAGTAAAATAATGGGAGAATTGTTTTACTTCTACGAACTAGAGATTTTGGGTACGGGGACTTGATTACGTTAGCTTTCTCTAACACCCTTTCGGTAACCTAACGTATGAGATTATCATGCGAGTACGCAAATCACCAATTTAGCATTCAAGGAAAGCAAACAAAAAAAATGCAGAACTTACCTCATAGCAACGAAAGCATCTGCAATGTTAAATCAGAATTCACATCAACAGTCCTAGATATGATTTCTAATTAACATGCAATTTCTTTTTTAATGAGAATCATGCTTTATACAAAGCAATGCTACTAATCTAACAAGAAATGATGTGACATGGCAATATGACCTAAACTACATGAAGGAGTAAAATAATATTTTTTTTGTTTTCTTAATGAACATGCAATAATTAAATATGCAATCTAAATTAACCAAAATGATCTAATCCTAATGACAGGCAATTTCTAATTAAATGAACCTAGCGATGATCACTCAATGACGTGCATTTCATGAACTTAATTCTATATTACGTGCACATAACTAAAAAAGTGTGGCATCCGTATTTTTGCCGACCTCAAAAAAATGACGATACATCACGGATTGATGAAATTGTTATCGGCCTTCGTCATCGACACTGATTTTGGACCCCGTCGTATCATCAATAAGCGTGAACCCCGAGCCGTCTCGCCAATTAAATAAGTACATGATCTCGAATTTTTCATGTGTGCCGTCACCACCATCCTTCCCTTGGACGGCCACATGAACGGCCCATGCAACTCAGGTACCTGTAGAGACTTATGGTCTACTTTTGGGAGAAGTTGGGCCATGCATGGAGGCCATGCAGCCATAAATTTTTGGCCCAAGCTGCCGAGCCCTCTCTCCTCTTGGTCGGCAAATTGGAGTCAATAATTTGGAGAGGTTGACTTCCATTGCCACGTTTGCTGCATGGAGATGGGTTGGCCAGCGAAGAAGGAGCTCGGGACAGCTGCATCAGTCGTGTTTTCAAGTGGCAAGGAGGCCACCAAGAGCTGCCACGTTCCCTCCACCTGTCCTCACCTCCTTCTGCCGCCGAAGCACCCTCTTCTGTTGACTGGTTTTTAACAAAACCAGTGACCAAAATGATCGTAAATGTGAGCAAGAGAGAAGGAACCGAGCAAAAAAAATTTAGGCAGAGAGAGAGCGAGTGAGCGCAGCGAGCGAGAGAGTGAGTGCAGCGAGTGAGCGAGGGAAACTAGTGAGCGAGCAGCGAGCAAGAGTGTGGGAGGAGGAAGGAGACCACCCTCTGTCCCTGCGCACGCGCTGCCGCCATCGACACCGCTCGCGTTTGCTGTCGTTTAGCCATGTCCATGACCCGAATTTTCTGTTTTGCTTGCCGTCGACACTGTCGGACCTAAGGCAAGTTGAAGTCTACTAATCTATATAGTGTAGTGCTGTTGTTGTCTGAGGAAGTGCATTGCTAGACTGGATTGTTTGAATTTGATGCTGAATAGTGGTTGACGAGTGACCGAAACTGTTTGGGGCTAAATGATTGAGGAAAACCTTGTAGTTTTCGTGATTTCATGTGATTTTGGACTCCAATTATACCTCAATTTAGTATTTGTAAAGCTTTAAAAAATTATGCTTGTAAACGGTTTGGAAAACCTCCCGATTGATGCTGAAATCTTTATGTACTGAGGCGCCGTTCACCAATGTTTCAAGAAGGAAAGGAAAATGTTTTGGTGCCCTTGAAATCTCAAAATTTTACATAAACTAGTTTCTAAAAACCTTGAAGTCGGGAGTGAGATTTAGACTTGCCAATGTGCCAATTTCAAATTACTTACATTTTGATAACTCCTTTCGATTTTGGCCGTGAGGGTAAGTGCAGCCCGAGAATTTATACCTGGATTTTCGAAATACATGGAAGAGTTAACCGTAGAAGTGGATTTATGGATTTGATATTGTGCTGCTGAGTTTTGTGAATTGATTTCATTGACTTGAAAATGGCATTTGTTTTAAAGTCTATTGGTGTTGCATTGACGTGCCTTTGACAATCTCAATTTACATTACTTGATATTATACAAGGGAGATTTTCAGGAACCCAAAAGGATTTCAAATGTTGTTATTGTTTTGAAAATGGTTTTGGCATTGAAATGATTCAATTGATATACCATGGCTGAGATGTTATCGATGCCGTCAGACCCTCGGGTCGACGATGCCCCGGGAGTCGGGATGCCCAAAGGTTCGCAAGGGTCGATGCCCTTTGGATGCCCGAGGTCCGCAGTGTCCCAGAGGTACCCCAGGAGTGTCGGGATGCCCGGTTGTATTATGAATACATGCTTGGAGGGTAGGGGTAACCATTTTCATGGCGAGCCCCGGAGATTCCTCGTGATGCCAGGTGGGGTGCGAGATGCCTGGAGGTGTGACGCAACACGCTCTGGATGTCCGGTCACTGAATACCGGAGGCTTTCATGACGCTAGGTTGGGTGTGAATGCTCGGAGGGACGCAAACACTGTTCCTCTGGGATAGACGTAGGGAAATGAAATTATACTGAGTGTTAAAACTAATGATTCTACTGATAACTACGCCTGATTATGGGATAAAATTGTGTGGCATGGTATGGGACGTGTCATAATAGTTTGGCCCTATAATCGGGACCCGTGTGACCGAATTAGTGCATTCTAGTTTTGAAATTACAATTGCCATTACTTTGAAAAGCTTTATTGATTTGATGCATATTCATTCTTTGACTTCATGTTTTGTCTATCTTGCATGGAATTAGATAGTAATGGCTTGCACGGTATAGTTTAGTAGATCTTCAGCTGCTGGGTGATTGTACTCACCCCTTTTGGCGACCTAACATTTCACACTAGACAAGATGCCTCTGCTGCCTGTACCTCCCGGCACATTCTATGGAGTCCCGATCGATTTACAATGAGAGCGATCGGAGTATCAAGACCTTGAGGTGCGAGGACTAACGTATGTACGGGTGAGAGTGATTATGGTGTTTGATATCTGTCTTCCCATTGGCCCTGTGCTCTAGGAGTTTGTAGCTGTGTTCGTCCGTCAAGATGGTCGCACGCTGGGGCCGCTGCCACCGCCACCAGCAAATGGACCGGGTGGCTGGATGTGACCGTGAGATAAGGATAGCAGAGGAAGAACTTTTTGGACGCCGACACTAAACGATGGACTGTATCTTTGTAACTGTGGGAAATGTCGGGTATCTTTTGAAGTATGGCCGTGTATAGAAAACTACGGTATTTTGAGGTACCGATAATCGATTGTCCATCTAGTTTTTATGTAAAATAAAAGTGTTCGGCTTTTACATATAAAAGTGTTTAGTTGGTGTGCATCGTTTCTGAATATGGAAAGGGAGATGTTGGATACGCTTCCGCCATATTTTGCGCAGGGACCAATGGAAAAGTTATAGATCCCCAGACCTCATGGACTTATCGAAAATTTTATGGTATCAGAGTAACAGATTTTCAGGTCAAGAGAAAGGTAGTCATCTGTGGCAACCCTAACAGATCGGGGGCCGTCAGGGGGTGCCACAACGGTTGGTATCAGAGCAAAGGCTTATTTGGAGTGATAAGGTGCCTCAGATGGAAATGAGGATATAACGATGCACACTATAGGATACTAACCAAGGATAGTTGACGAACTATGAACAACGGGTGATTGAGTTCACTTGTAAAATACTGGTAACGATTGTGAGTTACCTTTGCTTGCAAGTAACATTTTATGTTACTTATGTGACTTTAGTAACGTATGAACGTTACTTTGCTTTCTTAGCTAATTAGTGACACTGAGTCGCTAATTCTTCCTGAAGCGAAATTTTCTGAGCTGTCTAGGTATGCCCCTAGATTGATAGAGGATTGAGAGGAAAAGGTTAAGAGATTTCTGAAGGGCCTGAGGATGGATATTAGGAGACAAGATCTGGAAATGGACTTGGTAGTGATGGCTATGTATGACTTTGACGTCATCGTGGGAATGGACTGGCTCCGTAAGCAACGGACTAGGATGGATGATATTCTGGGATAATGCTTACCCATGCGCCAAGAATAAAACTGTGAGGCTTAGTATGGGATAGCCCAAGCGGATAATATCTCTGTGAGTTAGTCCCTAACGAAACGAGACCCTTCAGTAGATGTGTAGTTCGGGTTCAAACCAGGCGAAAGCTGGTAGACCTATAACGACCTGGTCCAATGAGGGCGGGGAGTGGACGCCAAGGCCACAGTGCCTGAGCAAGGAGTGGCTCCTAGCAGGCTTCTAGGATGGCAAAAGGGGGCAGGGATGAACCGAACTATGAACTGAACTGGTAAGGTAGTTTCTGGGATAATTTTGTCAAAGTGGCGTAGCGGAAGAATCGTTAAGCTTGTAGAACTCCTGTTTGTGAAAAGGAAAGATGGGTCAATGCGTTTGTGCATTGACTATAGGCAATTGAATCAGGTGACCATTAAGAATAAGTATCCATTACCTAGAATTGATGACCTATTCGACCAACTGGAAGGAAGTTCGGTCTTTTCAAAGATTGACTTGAGGTTGGGATACCATCAGTTAAGGATTAAGAAAGAAGACATTCCTAAGACCGCATTTAGGACTCGCTATGGACATTACGAGTTCCTAGTTATGCCATTTGGATTGACGAATGCCCTAGCTGCATTCATGGATTTGATGAATAGGATATTTAAGCCCTATTTAGATCAATTTGTGATTGTCTTCATTGATAATATCCTAATATATTCGAAAGGACCTAAAGAGCATGAGTGACACCTGAAGATAGCGTTGCAAACCCTTAGAGACCATAAATTGTATGCCAAATTCAGTATGTGTGAATTTTGGCTAGACCGAGTAATATTTTTAGGACATGTGGTGTCAGGAGAAGGAATTGCAGTAAACTGGCGAAAGTTGAGATGGTAGTAAATTGGCCGAGACCGACAACGCCAACTGAAATATGGAGTTTCTTAAGACTGGCGGGTTATTGTAGAAGGTTTATTGAAGGATTCTCATGACTTGCAGGTCTTTTGACGAAATTGACTCGGAAGAATGTAAAATTCGAATGGAATGGAGAATGTGAAAGGAGTTTTCAGGAACTTAAAAGAAGATTGACCACGGCTCCAATTCTAACTATACCATCTAGGTCTGATGGATTCACGGTATATAGTGATGCGTCTCACAAAGGACTGGGATGCATTCTGATGCAGAATGTCAAGGTCATAGCCTATGCATCTAGACAGTTGAAACCTCATGAATTGAGCTACCCAACCCATGACTTAGAATTGGCAACTATAATTTTTGCCTTAAATATATGGAGGCATTATCTGTATGGTTAGAAATTTGAAATCTATACAGATCATAAGAGTTTAAAATACTTGTTCTTGCAAAAGGAACTAAACATGAGATAGAGGAGGTGGATGGAATTGTTAAAGGATTATGATTGGGTAATACGGTACCATCCGGGAAAGGCAAATAAGGTGGCAGATGCTCTTAGTCGTAAGTCGGTTATGGACATGGCCAGTATGAGGATAACATAATGGAATCTATTGGAAACGATTGCAAATTCAGAATTTAAGTTGGAAATAGATTTTCTCACCGGTATGCTTACTACATTAAGGATTGAACTGTAAATTATCCAGAAAATTAGAATTTTGCAAAAATCTGATGCGGAAATCATGAAACTACGAAATGGAGTGTCTTTAGGAAAAAGACTAGAATTTCAAGTCTCTGAGGATGGAGTAGTAAAATGCCAGGGACGACTATGTGTTCCCGACAGTGAAGAAGTAAAAAAGGGAAATCCTATCGGAAGCACATAGGAGTAATTATAGTATTCATTCGGGTAGTACCAAGATGTATGGGAATCTATGCCAATAGTATTGGTGGAATGGCATGAAAGTAGATATAGCTAAGCACGTATCCCAGTGTTTAACATGCCAACAAGTGAAAATGGAACACCGCAAACCCACAGGACTGTTGAGACCGTTAGATATACCAGAGTGGAAATGGGAGCATGTGACGATGGATTTCGTGCAAGGATTACCAAGGACATCAAGTAGTCATGACTCTATCTAGGTGATAGTAGATCGCTTGACTAAGTCTGCCCATTTCCTAGCAGTCCGCATAGATTATCCGATGGATAAATATGCTGAGATATATGTAAGCTAGGTAGTACGCTTACATGGTGTCCCTGTAACTATCACATATGATTGAGATTTGAGATTCACTTCAAACCTTTGGCGAAGTCTTCAAACCACCTTAGGGACTAAGCTCCAATTTAGCACCGCTTTTCATCCACAGACGGATGGACAAATGGAAAGGGTGATCCAAACACTAGAGGACATGTTGAGAGCATGCGTGATTGATTTTAAAGGAAACTGGAATGAAAAATTGCACTTAGTAGAATTTGCCTATAACAATAGTTTTCAGAAAAACTATAGCCATGGCTCCTTATGAAGCATTGTATGGGAGGAGACGTAGGACTCCTGTCTGTTGGAATGAGGTAGGTGAAAGAAAATTGACAGGACCTGAACTGATACAAATTACTACAAAGGCTGTTGAGATCATCAGGAAAAGACTTAAGACAGCCCAAAGTCGATAGAAAAACTACCCAGGTAAGCGTAGAAGACCTTTGGAATTTAACGTGGGAGACCACATATTCCTTAAGGTATCCCCAATGAAAGGAATATCACGATTTGGAATAAAGGGTAAGTTAAGTCCCAGATTTGTTGGACCCTTTAAGATACTTGAAAGGATAGGAGACGTAGCATATCGGCTAGCCTTACCTCCTAAGCTGGAAAATTTACATGATGTGTGTTGGAGAAATCTTCGTGAAGTGTTTTGAAGCTGACAAAACGTTTCCATCAGTCTAGTCTGAAGATTTGCAGACTCTACTATTTAAAGTCTGAAGACCTCCGGACTACCAGACTCAAGACTTAAAGTCTATCCTCATTGACAGTTTCTAATCCGTTGAAGAAAGGCTATCCAGAACTGGATGTTTCATTAAGGATGTGACCTTATTGATTGGAGAAGATTTCTTGGCTGGATATGACATAACGGAATCCTTTATTTGATCATGATTGATTCGGAGATTAAGGAACCGATGATTGGCGAAATATACTTGGAAGGTTCTACTTATGGAAACCGAGATGCTGATTGTATGGGCGAACATGATTGATGGGCTATCAACATGTTCCTTTAATAGCTCGAATGATCTTCCTAATTGATTCCGTCCAACGGGTAGATTGGAGGAATTCCTTTGGTAAGTGCCAACGGGTATGATGGCATAAATGAGTATAAAAGGAAGAAGTTTTAGTTGTTCGAGTAAGTGCGCGATAGAAGAATTCCAAAGTCTGAAACTCCTTGTTCTTAGTCAATTCATTTAAGCGAAATCTTGTACGCAAAAGAGAGTCTATATTCGTGAGAAACCTTGAGGAAGTGTGGTAGATTATCTACACTGTGGAATCAAGGGAGAACTTAGCTATAACATCTCTTTTGTTCATAGTGAAATCTAGCCGGTGGGCTGTCAGTGCAGAAGAGTGGACGTAGGCTTAGAATAAGCCAAACCACTATAAACCTTATGTTCAATTTTCTCTTCCCTACTCTCTACTTTACTTTGATCGTAATTCGTTTTGTTAATTAAAAGAGAACTTCCTTTCTATTGTCTGCTTAATATTGCTTGCTTATCACGAAAAATTATTATACACTTATTCACTGCCCCTCTAGGTGCTTATACTAGCTATCTCAATTGGTATTAGAGCCTATGTACTCACTTTGTTTGAAGTGTTTTACTCCAGAGTTAAAGAACCATGGCTAGTATGTTGTCTCCAGGGCTGGTAGAAGGGCAAAGCAATACCAGACCGCCTTACTTTGATGGAAAATATTACAACATATGGAAAAACAAGATGAAGGCGTTCCTAAGATCAAAGGATCCCCTGGAATGGGACGTTGTAGAAAAAGGAATCATTCCTAAAGCTGCACCTGTCTCTGAGAGAGGAAAAGATACTGTTGAGTCTAGTGAAATGACTCAGGAAGAGATAATCAAGAGACAAGCTCTTGATGCAAAAACAATTAATTCTTTATATTGTGCTTTGTCACCTACTGAATATAACGGAATATCTTCTTGTGTTACAACAAAAGAAGTCTGGGATAGATTACATATTACCTATGAAGGAACCGATCGAGTGAAAGAGACCAGAATCAACATTCTCCTCGGTCAATACGAAGCCTTCAAAATGAAATCAGGAGAATCTATAACTGACATGTTTAGTCGTTTTACAGAAATCGTGAATGGTCTTGAAAATCAAGGTCAATCAATTTCTGATCCCATGAAGGTAAACAAGCTTCTGCGTGGACTCTCCAAGGATTGGAATCACATAAAGACCTCAATAAGAGAGACACAAAGAATCATGCCACTATATGTTGATCAGTTGGTTGGGACTCTTCAATCTTATGAAGTGGAACGAATCAATGAAGACGAAGACCTTAAAGGTAAGAAATCCATTGCATTAAAATCCAGTGATGATTCTGATGTTACAGATTCCGAAGACGATATGGATGATGAGGAGCTTGCTCTCATGATAAGAAGATTCAGAAAGCTGAACGAGAAAAGGAAGAAGATTCAATCCAAAGAAACGAGTTTTCAAAAGCAACGAGAACTAAGTCTGTTGAGGATGATGAATCAAACAAAGATGTAGTCTGCTTTGAATGTAAGAAAAATGGACACATCAGACCCAACTGTCCTCTTCTGAGGAAGAAAAAAGGAAAAACTGAAAAGTATCGAAAGGCTCTTAAAGTAGAAACCTGGAGTGATACAGAATGTGAAGAAAGTGATGATGATTATGCCAATATATGTCTAATGGCACAATCGGATTCAGATTCGAACTCGGAAACAGACTCAGATTCAGAAAGTGAATTTGAGGTAAGTAACTTCAAAATCCCTATTAAAGTTTCTAAATATATTGATGAATTGTGTTTTAGTGTTAAGACTTCTCTTAAAAGGATTTCCGAACTCAAAAAGGAAAACTCTGCACTGAAACAACAAGAGAATATTTTGAAAGAAAATGTGAAATGCTTAGACATAAATGTTTCTTCTCTTAAAGAAAGTGAAGATAATATTTTAAAAGAAAATGTATTTTTAAGAAATGACATATCAAATGATTCAAAAAGATTTTCAATAGGATCTGAGAAACTTGAGAAAATACTTTCTGTTCAAAGACCTTATTTCAATAAATCTAGTTTGGGAATGACTGCTGAATCCATTCCTTTAATTGATTTTCCTAAAGTGAAGGAAAGAATTAAGCAAAGACCCACAAGAGATGCTTACAAAAATCATTTTAAAAGGATCTTTGTAAAACCAATAGGTCGCAATGCTCTCAGATGTTCAAAGTACAATAGTGCATATCATTTTGAAAAAGAATGTCCTATGGTTTGGAAACCTGTTAAGAAAGTATGGGCAAAAACCACATATCATACTAACACTAATGGACCCAAGAAAATGTGGGTACCAAAGAAAGTTTGAGTTCCTCTCTTAAATGCAGGTCAATATCAAGAAAAAGGTAAAATGGTATCTGGATAGTGGATGCTCAAGACATATGACAGGAGATTCAAATTGCTTCATAAAGCTTGTTCAAGTGAATGGTGGAAAAGTCTCATTTGGAGGAAATAGCAAAGGAAGAATTGTGGGATTTGGAACTGTAAAGATTAGAAACCTCACAATAAGCAATGTTTCTTTAGTTGAAGGACTCAACTACAATCTGCTCAGTATCAGTTAGCTATGTGATACCGGTTTCAAAATCAACTTTCAAGAGGGAATATGTTCAGGAACTAATAAAGATTCTACTCAGTCATTCATGGGTCGAAGACATGGAAATATCTACCTCTTGGATGTGAAACCAGATGAATCGCAATGTGTAATCTCAATTCAAGACGAAGCGAACTTATGGCACAGAAAGCTTGGGCACATCAATATGAAGCAGATAGCCAAAATTTCAGCAAAGAAACTTGTTCGTGGTTTACCCAATCTTTCATACCCAAAGTCTGATCTATGTACACCATGCATATTGGGAAAACAAGTAAGAAATTCCTTTAAACCAATAAATCAAGTTTCCACTAATCATGTACTGCAGCTTCTGCACATGGATCTCTTTGGACCAACCAGAACACAGAGCATTGGAGGTAAGAAATATTGCCTAGTAATTGTGGATGACTACTCATGATTTACTTGGGTATATTTCCTGGCAAGTAAGTTTGAAACTTTCTCTTACTTTAAAAAATTTGTTAAAAAGGTTCAAAATGAAAAAGGGTATGTTATTTCAAGTATAAAAACAGACCATGGAGGTGAATTTGAAAATCAAGATTTTACAAAATTTTGTGATGAATCTGGTTTTTAGCACTTGTTCTCCTCTCCATATACTTTAGAGCAAAACGGAGTTGTGGAAAGAAAAAATAGGTCACTTCAAGAAATGGCTAGAACTCTTTTAATAGAAAGCAATATCTCTTCACGTTTTTGGGCTGAAACGGTTTCTACAACATGTTATATTATTAATAGAGTTTTTCTAAGGCCTGTTCTGGAAAAAACCCCCTATGAGTTATTCAAAGAAAAGAAGCCTATTGTTTCATATTTTCATGTGTTTGGATGCAAATGCTTTATATTGAAAAATGCAAATGATCGAGTTGGCAAGTTTGAAGAAAAGTCAGATGAAGGCATCTTTCTTGGATATTCAACCTCAAGCAAAGCGTACAGAGTCTACAACAAGAAGACTCAATCTGTGGAGGAATCAATGAATGTTAAATTCCAAGATTCTATGCAAAATGAATCTATTCAGACTCATCTTGAAGAACCTGAACCTGCTCCAGACTCTACAAAGTCTAAATCTCAGGAAGCAGCTCAGACTTTGAAAGACCAGCAACAAATGACTGTTGAAGATTCGAGTGAAGGAAGTGATCATCAACCTGACAAATTAACCAGCAACTGGAAGCATAAGTCCAGTCATCCCAAAGGTCTTATTATTGGCGACATTAATGAAGGAATTCGCACAAGATCCAAAAGGCGAGAAGAGTCTAGTGCTGTGGCTCTTATTTCTGAAATAGAACCCAAAAGCATAGAAGAAGCTTTGTTTGATGAAAGCTGGATTGAAGCTATGTAAGAAGAACTCAGGCAATTCAGCATTAATGATGTTTGGGAGTTAACTCCTAAACCGAAAGGTAAATCTATCATTGGAGCTAAATGGGTTTTCAGGAACAAGATGGACGAGAAATGAAAGGTCATAAGAAACAAAGCAAGACTCATGGCCAAGGGATCTACGCAAGAAGAAGGGATAGACTATGACGAGACTTATGCACCAGTAGCAAGGTTAGAAGCAATTCGATTATTACTTGTTTTTGCTTGTTATAAGAATTTCAGGTTATTCCAAATGGACGTCAAAAGTGCTTTCTTGAATGGATTTATCCATGAGGAAGTCTATGAGGAACAACCACCTGGGTTTGAAGACCCAAGGAAACCAGACTCAGTATTCAGACTCAAAAAGGCTTTATATGGTCTAAAGCAAGCACCTCGAGCTTGGTACGATAGACTGAATAAGTTTTTGATTCAAAACGGCTTTGTAAAAGGTAAGGTAGATACTACTCTATTTATCAAAAGAAAAAGCAAAAGTTTTGTGCTTGCTCAAATATATGTCGATGATATTATTTTTGGATCCCCTAATGAAAGTCTGTGCAAGAAATTCTCTAAGACTATGCAGGATGAATTTGAAATGAGCATGATGGGTGAGTTAACCTTCTTTCTCGGGCTTCAAGTGAAACAACTGAAGGAAAGAACTTTTATTCATCAAGAAAAATATGCTAATGATCTTGTTAAAAAGTTTGGACTGGATAATTGCATAAAGGCTGATATACCAATGTCAAGTTCCTTGAAGATAGACAAAGATGAAGGAGGAAAGAAAGTCGATCAGAAGTTATATAGGAGTATCATTGGCTCACTTCTTTACCTTACTGCTTCTAGACCTGACATTTTGTTTAGTATTTGCATTTGTGCCAGATTTCAAGCAGACCCTAAAGAATCTCATTTAAGTGCTGCAAAGTGTATTATCAAATACATTGCTTCAACTACAAGTCTTGGTCTTTGGTATCCCAACTGAAGCTGAAGAATCCCCTGGTACCATTCAACCTGAAAGATTACAATGATCTATATGAACGAGCTTAGTTGATAGAGAGGAATTTGAATGAACAAGCCACTGCATCTAGGTCGCGGTTTGGTTTTAACAGGGATGGTAATAGGTTTGCGAAGAAAGCTATGGCCGGAGGAAGGTACCCTATTCTTCCCAATAGGAAGGGTGGGGTAGGCAAGTCAGCGCCAAGCCAGAATGGCGTGTGTCGCTTCTGTCGAAGGCGACATGGATCAGCCCCGTGCCATTCAAGGACGGGTGTTTGTTTTGGGTGTGGCCAACAGGGCCACCAGGTCAAAGATTGTCCCTGCAGACCAATGGGACCGTAGCAGTTGCCATCGCCGTCGCCACCATTACCGATGGGTCAGAATAGAGGGCATGCGCCACCGAATGTACCGCAGGGTGGACTGAACAGACCGCCTGTGCAAGGAAGAGTGTACGCTACCACCAGGCGACAAGCAGAGGACTCGCCTGATGTGGTCACAGGTACGGTTTCGTTGAATGACCATGCTACTTATGCTTTATTTGATCCTGGTGTTATTCATTCATTTATAGCTGAGCAGTTTGTTAAGCTGGTAGGATAGAGTCCTGAATTTTTGGAGTCAGTGGTTAGCATATCTACATAGTTACAGGATAATGTGTTGTCTATAGTAGGCTCTCCTAGTTGCAAATTGGTTATTGGTGAGCGAGAGGAAATGATAAATCTGATAGTCCTAGCCATGTATGATTTTGATGTGATAATTGGCATGGACTGGCTCACCAAGCAAAGAGCTAAAATGGACTGCTATTGTAAAGCGATTCAGTTTAACCCGTTAGCAGGTGAAAGTTTCGAGTTTATTGGGAGTTGAGGAGGACCCTCGATTACCTTAATCTCGTCGCTTGAGGCAACCCGTTTGTTAGACGGGGGTTGTCAAGGTTACTTGGCAACTGTTGTGGATACAACAATTGAGGAGCTGAATATGGAAGATATTGCAGTGGTACAAGATTTTCCAGATGTGTTTCCAAAGGAATTACCTAGTCTGCCCCTAGAAAGGGAGATCGAGTTTGTGATTGAATTGGCCCCCGGGACAAAGCCAATCTCTAAGGCTCCTTACCGCATGGCCTTGTCAGAGTTAAAAGAACTGAAGGTGCAAATGCAGCAGTTGTTGGATAAGGGATTCATATGTCCCAGTGCATCACCTTGGGGAACACCAGTTCTGTTCATGAGGAAGAAAGATGGTCCGTTGCGTCTGTGCATTAACTATCGTCAACTCAATCAAGTGACGATCAAGAACAAGTATCCGCTGCCGAGGATCAACGACTTGTTTGACCAGTTGTAGGGAGCGTCGATATTTTCTAAGATCGACCTGAGGACATGATACCATCAGCTGAGGATTAGAAAGGAGGATATACCAAAGACAGCGTTTCGTACTCGATATGACCCTTATGAGTTCACTGTAATGTTGTTTAGTTTGACGAATGCCCCAGCTGCTTTCATGGATCTGATGAACTGAGTATTCAAGGAGTATCTGGATCAGTTTGTGATTGTTTTCATCGACGATATCCTGGTGTACTCGAGAAGTCTTGAGGAGCACGAAAGGCATTTGAGGATAGTGCTCCAGACTCTGCGGAATCATGAACTATACGCCAAGCTCAGCGAGTGCGAGTTTTGGTTGACTCATGTGACTTTCCTAGGCCACGTGAAATTAGGCAAAGGAATCTTCGTGGACCCGACCAAGATTGAAGCAGTGATCAATTGGCCAAGACCAACGACAGTTACAGAGATCAGAAGCTTCTTGGCCAAGACCAACGACAGTGACATTTCGTGGAAGGATTCTCAGCATTAGCTTCGCCTTTGACTCAACTGCTGAAGAAGGAAGAAAAGTTTGTATGGACAGATAAGTGTGAGCGTAGTTTCCAAGAACTTAAGCAGAAGCTGACTACCGCACCAATGCTGACAATACCATATAGTCCTGGAAGATACGAGATCTATAGTGATGCGTCGTTTAGGGGACTGGGTTGCGTGTGAATGCAACTTGGCAGAGTCGTTGCATACACGTCCCGTTAGTTGAGACCTCATGAGCTGAATTACCTGACGCATGACCTAGAACTTGTAGCGATTATTTTTGCTCTAAAGATTTGGAGACATTATTTGTGTGGAGAAAGGTTCCAGACGTTTACAAATCATCAGAGTCTCAAGTATTTATTTTCTTAGAAGGAATTGAATATAAGACAGCATCACTAGATGGAACTTCTCAAGGACTATGATTGCGACATCCTATATCATCCTGGGAATGCTAACAAGGTCGTAGATGCATTGAGTCAGAAATGCCCATTTCATCCTGTATTCAAGGACCATAAGTGCATCGACAAAATGCCCATTTCATATTATTGGGACATGGTCGAATTTCAGGATGTCACAAGTGATGGTGGTTCGGCAGCCAAGAGGTGGTAGTGATGATGGTGAGGGGAAGGTGCAGTGGTGCTAGTGGTGGTGAGTAGGGCGGTAGCAGGGGAAGGGAAGAAGAAGAAGAAGTTGAGGGGAAATGGAGGCTGGTCGGCAGAAGAAGGGGAGAGAAATCATGTGAGGGAGTAGAGAAAAGAGAGAAGACTGAGAAGAAAGAAAGAAGAAAAAGAAAATAAAAAGAAAAAGGTTGTGACATCCTGAATTTCGACCCGGCCCGCATCAACCCAGATTATGGACTTCACCAGTTCGTACTCCAATCCCTCAGGGTGCCCATGAGTTGGAATGTAGTACTTCTGTTCTGTGATTTTCTTTGGTTGACCAAAATGCTTGGGAGAAGCTGTCATCTATGGACCTGAAATGTTATCTCACAACGGAGTGAGACGACGTCTCCGCAAGTTCAACCCCTTAAGACCCGACTAGGAAGAAAATACGCCACAAGGCTGCCTAGGCACAAACACGAGTCAGAGGACTTACCTTGGCCTCAGTTCCTTCCCGCCAGTCAATATAATTTGAATAATTAATCAATCATTTCAACCAAACAAATTGAATCATCGATCAATCAACTTAATCGATTCCATGTCATCAAGACCATTACACGGTCAATTCAATTATTCACTCCAATTATAGATTTAGCCACCCTCGGGCATGGCTTACTAAATCTTTGACGATGAATCACGGCCCAATGGGCACAACCTTGGTCAGGTGGTAATCACGGCCCAATGGGTACAATTGACTCCAATTTCGATGGTTTATCACGGCCCAACGGGCACAGCCTATGTTAGGTGGTAATCACGGCCCAATGGGCATAGCCATACTTCGGCAGTTTTCTTAATCTATTTAGAACATCACATGATTATTTACCCACGGCCAACAACCTTGCCCTTCACAATTAATTTCCTCAATTACCATGATTCTTTGGGCCTATTTTCCTCGAGTTAAAAATACCCGATAAAAATAATCGTGTGTGGGTACACGGTCAGCCTCAGCCAAAATACAATATTTTCTCACTTGGAAATCCCACTATTTATTATAGTACATAAAAACATTTTTGACGGTGTAAACCGACACTAGGTGATTTTATAATTAAATACTGAAATTAAATAAATTTTGGGATAAATCCCAAAATTACAAATCACACACAATTAGCACAATTTATCCTCAAGAAAAATAATCTAACCACACCATTGCAATCAGCATAAAATTCCGGTCACTGGCTATCCCGGTCTAATTTCCGGAAAATAATTACGGAAAATAATTAATAAATGCCCACAAATAGAACTTAGGCCCATAAAGCCTAATTAAAAGCTGAGACGGGCCCGGAAAACTTCCGAACCACTCTAGATAAATACTAGAGCTTGTCTAAGCCCTAATTGCACTAAACTAACCACCTAACATGCATCGATAATTAACTAATTCACTAACCCATTCTAACTAACCGCCTAAACCAAGCTTAGTCTAAACTAATCAACCCTTAAGTGTCATTAACCTACTAAGCAAGGATTAATGAGTTAAACTCACTTGTTAAGTGACCCGTTCGGTTCAAATCGACGGAAACGCGGCAAGGCTCGACAAACTTCAAAGCGGGCTTGGCAAACGGGGTCGAGAAAGCACCAAAACGGGCCTAAACAGCAACTTGAAGGTCCACTCGGACCGGTTATGTGCTAGTGGTGATCGGAGCTGCTTCTTTGGCTGGTTGGGCGAGATAAGGCCAGCGATGGACCGGTTGAGCTGCGGCGGGCTTCACGGCGACTAGCAGACGGCGAAGTGGCTCCGGTGGCGGCGGGGCAAGCTCGAATAGCTCTGGAGATTGACTAGACTCGCGGCTGAGGCTGAACGATGGCCTAGAACGGTGGGGACGCACGCAGGTAGGGCGTGAGGCACGATGGGCGCGAGGGCTATCCAGCAGTGGCGTGCAACGGGGGAGGGGCTTCAACGATGGGCTGGCTTTGCTGGTTCTAGGTTTGCTAAGCTGAAAGCAGCAAGAAGAGGGAGAGAGGAAGGGTGATCGATGGTTTGGAGGGGAGGAGGAGAAGAGAGGGGGTAAGGGGGACCACTTGGTCTCTCTTATCTCAATTTGTCCCCTTGACTTGGCCCACCTTTCATGGCTATCCTCCACCATCAATTTCCAGCAGCCTTGGCTTCCTCAAGAAGCTATTGAAGTGGTCCAATTGTCATGGGTGAGGGGGCATACGAATTTGCATTGATTTCCCTCCCAATTGGACTTCAAATACTTCTTGAATCACTCCAATTTAGCTCTTAAAAATTCAATTGTCGAACCCTCGATCATCTTGGCATTTTTCCTCACCACTAGGACCCAATTGCATCATAAATGCGCGACCAAAAAAGGTCCTTTGATTTTTCCGGTTGAAAACGGCGCTATCTCGACTTTTTCCGCCAAAAACTCAGTCTGCAGAAAAATCTTCGGAGACTGAGTCGATGTTCCTAAACTAACTTGTGACATGATAGAACTTTCAATGCCTGAAATAGGATTCAAATTCGTTGTTAATTTCAATCTGGTGTGATTTTAGCGTGACATAGGCTACCGGTAGCTTTCAGAATTTTCTAGTACAAATGACCCGTGGTCGATTTTCTTCGAGCCATGATGAACCCATTTGACACATTGGCAAATTTCGGTGGTCGTAAAAATCTCGAGGATTCAAATACGGACATAGGGTACTAAAAAGACAGAAAAATCAGTCTAGTGCTGGTCGGCGAGAATTTTGTAATTTAGTGGAATCACCCACGTTTAGCCACACATCTCTATCAAACTGACCTACCTCTGATCTCTGATCAATTTTTAACTATGTCGTAATGACCTCGGCAAATGAGTACTGTCAAATAACCGATTCCGGGTCGAACTCTCAGGTCTATTGTGTTAAAATTCCTTAATGGCTTTCCCATATAGTCTAGTTATCTCAAGAGTGATCAGCTCTGAGAACAGCCCTATAGGCGCGTCGATGAAAGGCCCGATCAATTTAATTTAAAGCAGAATCGAAAATTCCAGGACGTCACATTTGCGGTGTTCCGCTTTCACTTGTTGGCATGTTAAACACTGAGAGACGTGTTTGGCAATATCTGTCTTCATGCCATTCCACCAATACTGTTGGCATAAATTCTAATACATCTTTGTACTACCCAGATGAATACTATAGTTACTCATATGTTCCTCCGATAGAATTTCCCTGCTTAATTCTTCTTGATAGGGGACACATAGTCGTCCTTGACATCTTACTATTCCATCCTTAGAGACTTGGAATTCTGGTCTTTTTCCTAAAGACACTTTGTTTCTTAATTTTACAATTTCCGAGTCGGATTCTAACAGAATTCTAATTTTCTGGATAATTTTCGATTCAATCCTTAATGCGGTAAGCATACCGGTAAGGTGGTCTATTTCCAATTTAAATTCTGAATCTGCTACCATTGCCAACAGATTCCACTCTGTTACGCTTACACTGGCCATGTCTATAGCCGACTTACGACTAAGAGCATCTGCCACTTTATTCGCCTTTCCTAGATGGTACCTTATTTCACAATCATAATCATTTAACAACTCCATCCATCTTCTCTGTCTCATGTTCAGTTCCTTTTGTGAAAACAAATATTTCAAATTCTTATGATCTGTATAGATTTCAAATTTTTCTCCATACAGATAATGCCTCCATATTTTCAATGCAAAGACTATAGTTGCCAATTCTAAATCATGAGTTCGGTAGTTCACTTCATAGGGTTTCAACTATCTCGATGCATAAGCTATGACCTTGCCGTGTTGCATCAGAACGCATCCCAGTCCTATGTGAGACGCATCACTATACACCGTAAATCCATCAAATCCATATGGTATAGCTAGGATTGGGGCCGTGGTTAATTTTCTTTTAAGTTCCTGGAAGCTCCTTTCACATTCTCCATTCCATTCAAATTTTATGTTCTTCCTAGTCAATTTCGTCAATGGACCTACAAGTCGCGAGAATCCTTCAATAAACCTCCAATAATAACCTGCTAGTCCTAAGAAACTTCGTATTTTAGTCAGCGTTGTGGGTCTTGGCCAATTCACTACAATCTCGACTTTCGCTGGGTTTACTGAGATTCCTTCTCCTGACACCACGTGTCCTAAGAATATTATTCGGTCCAGCCAAAATTCACACTTACTGAATTTGGCATATAATTTATGGTCTCTAAGGGTTTGCAACACCACACTCAAATGCTGTGCATGTTCTTTGGGTCCTTTGGAGTATATCAGAATATCATCAATTAAGACAATCACAAATTGATCCAAATAGGGCTTAAATATCCTATTCATTAGATCCATGAATGCAGCTGGGGCATTCTTCAGTCCAAATGGCATTACTAGGAACTCATAGTGTCCATAGCGAGTCCTAAATGCGATCTTAAGAATGTCTTCCTTCTTAATCCTTAGTTGATGGTATCCTGACCTCAAGTCAATTTAGAAAAGACCGAACTTCCTTGCAATTGATCAAATAGGTCATCAATTCTAGATAATGGGTACTTATTCTTAATGGTCACCGGATTCAATTGCCTATAATTAATGCACAAACGCATCGACCCATCCTTCTTTTTCACAAACAAGAGTTCTACAAGCTTAACCATGCTTCCGTTGCGCCACTCTGATAAAATTATCCCAGAAACACTGCCCTCCCAATTTAGTTCATAGTTCGGTTCATTCCTGCTCCCTTTGCCATCCTAGAAGCCTGCCAGGAGCCGCTCCTTGCTCAGGCGCTCTAGCCTCGACGTCCACTCCCTGCCCTCATAGGACCGGGTCATTGCAAATCTACCAGCTTTCGCCTAGTTCGAACCCGAACTACACATCTACTGGAGGAATCTCGTTTCTAAAGGGACTAACTTACAGAGATACTATTCGCTTTGGCCTATCCCATCCTAAGTCTCACAGTTTTATTCTTTGGTGCATGGGTAATCACTATTCAATCATCCATCCTAGTCCATTGCTTATGGAGCTAGTTCATTCCTACAATGACATCAAAGTCATACATAATCACTACCAAGTCCATTTCCAGATCTCGTTCCCCTATGGTTATCTTACACTTCTCACATACTAACGTGGAAAACACCATGTTCTTCAGCGGTGTACAAATACGAAGAGGCACATATAAAGATTCGGTTCCTATTTCTCCCAATTGTTTATATCTCTCAGACACAAACAGATACATGTCACTCGTGTCAAATAATGCATATGCCTTCTTGTCATTTATAGAAATCGTACCTCGGTTAATGTTTTTGGAAGCTTTCGCTTCCTCCTGGGTGATCGCGTACACCCTTCCTTGTGCTTGTGGTCTCTGTGATTTTCCTTGTGGAGGTGGTCTACTTACACGTTGTTGCACTTGTCGCATCGAGCTAACATTTGGTGGCGATCCTTCTTGTGGACAATTTCTCCTGAAGTGTCCTCTCTGTCCACAACTAAAACACCTTGGTTGATCGTTGCAGGGTCCTAGCCCATGTTGTCTACCACATCTTTAACAAACATTATTTTGATAAGGCATCCTTCCTAGAGCCTGACCACTCTTGGTCTTTTCGAAATTTCCCAAAATTTCGCTTCTTCTTAGAATCCCAATGCGGCTCTTGAGTTAGATAGGGTCTCTTACCTTGTCGGGCATCACTCAATGTCAATTGTCTTAGGAACAATTAGTTACTCAGTGTCGCTAATCATCTCAGAAGGGAAAGTAACGTTCTCACGTTACTAAGTTCACATAAGTCACATAAAATGTTACTCCTACACACAGGTAACTTACAATCGTTACTAGTATTTTACAAATGAACTCATTCACCCATTGTTCATAGTTAGTCAACTACCCTTGGTTAGTGTCCTATAGTGTGCATAATTATAACCTCCTTTTCTACTAAGGCACCTTATCACTCCAATAAAATCATAGCTCTGATACCATTCGCTGTGGCGCCCCCGACAGCCCCCGATCCGTTAGGGTCGCCACACTTCTTTCCTTATCCTCGATGTCCTTCTCCTTTAGATCAATGGACTTCAAGGAGTCCATGTGGGGGTTCTATCATATACATGATTGGTCCTTGCGCAATGTATATGGTGGAAGCATATCCAACAACTCCCCTTTCCCTACACACAGAAATGATGCACACACTAAACACGTTTATAGATAATAGTCGGACACTTTTATTTACACATATCTACTAGATGGACATTGTTTGTCGGTACATCCAAAAAGCCATAGTTTCATATACCCGGTGATACTTCAAAAGTTAACCGACATCTTCAGCAGCCATTTACATAGAGTCCATCCTTCAATGCCGGCGTCCAAAAATTCTCTTTGTTGTCCTCACCCTCGCGATCACTCCCAACCACTCGATCTCCCATTGTCGTCTTCTGGTGGCGGTGGCAACGGCCCCAGAACTAGCTTGTTCCTACGAACAAATAAGGTGACATACTCCTGAAGTACAAGGCCTGAGGGAAGACCGGTGTCGAACATCACGATCACCCTCACTCGTATGTAAGTCAGTCCCCACACGTCAGGAACTTGGTATTCCGACTGCTCACACTGCAAATCATGTGACATCCTAAAATTTTCAATTTTGTTTTCAATTAAATAAATCGGGCATTTTATTGATGCGCCTATACTGCTATTCTCAAAGCTGATCACTCTTGAGATAACTAGACTATCTAAGGAAGTCATTAAGGGATTTTAACGCGATTGACTTGAGAATTCGACCAGGAATCGACTACTCGACCGTGCTCATCTGCAGAGATCATTACGGCACAGTAGAGATTGATTAGAGATCAGAGATAGATTAATTTGACTGAGATGTGTAGCTAAACGTGGGTGATTCCACCAATTTGCAAAATTCTCGTCAAACGGCACTAGATTGATTTTTCTGTCATTTTGGTACCTTATGTCCGTATTTGAAACCTTACGATTTTCACGACCATCGAGAGTCGCCAATGTGTCGAAGAGGTACATTTTGACTCAAGATAAATCAATCACAGGTCAATTGCACTAAAAATTTATGAAAGCTACCCGATAAGCTAGGTCACTAAAATTGCGCCGGATTGAAATTAACCACGAATTTGAATCCGATTTCAGAAATTGAAAGTTCTGTCATGTCACGAGTCATTTTAGGAACGTCGACTCATCCTCCAAAGATTTTTCTGCAAACCGAGACTTTGGTGGAAAAAGTCGATATAGGGCCGTTTTCGATCGGAAAATTCAGAGGACCGTTTTTTGTCGCGCAATTGGGATGCAAGTTGGTTCTATTGGTGAGGAAAAATACCAATTTCATCAAGGAATCGATAATGGAATTTATGGGAGCCGAATTGAGTTGATTCAAGATGGAATTGAAGTGGAATTAAGGGAAACTCCATCAAAATTCGTAGCCCCCCTTGCCTCAACCTTTGGACCACTTCCAAAGCTTCTAAGGCAATCCAATGGTCTGGAAAGTCTACAGAGGAAGCTAGCCAAGTGGTGGGCCAAGTCAAGGGAACAAAGGGATAGAGAAGAAGACCAAGTGGCCCCCTCAAGCCAAAGTTGTCCCCCTTCTCCTCCCCACCGTCGACCCCTCCATTTCTAGCTCCTTGAGGTTTCCAAAAACCCAGAGAACCGAACCAATAGCCAGCCGAAGCTCCCTGCCACTTGTCGAGAGCCGCTGCACGCCGTTTGACTGCCCACCGAGCTAGCAACCTGCGTCTGCTCGCCAACCAGTCGTGCACCTGTTCGCGCGTCTTCGCTGCCCGCTCTCGCCACCAGTGCCTTGTTCA